>QJPP01000941.1:600000-786315 GCA_003996215.1 Jaltomata sinuosa | reverse complement strand
GGAGGTACATACAGAGATACTATGGCACTTGAGATCTTCATGCATCATATCATTCATGGTTCGAGGTTCCACCCTTGTTTGCTGTTTGCTGATTGTACGCTCCGGTAGTATGGGATGCCGAAGGGTTTGTTTTCACTTGTTTGTGTTCCTCGGTTGTATGGGCGGCCCGGGGACTGTAGGTAGACTTTCGCTTTTTACTTATAGAATTGTTCTCTATTTGTGGATAAGTATGACATTGGTATGATTAGTTGAGTTTGATTCATGTCTCTGAGCATGCCTATTATTACTCTTTCTCTCTTCTTCTTACACTTGAGGTTACCGGTATACCGTCCATTTCGTAAACTTATTTTGTATACACTGTTGTTGCAAGGACCCCAGGTGCGTTGTTTCTTACTTTCACCTGTGCCTTTGGTGTGTATATTCTGCTTACTAGCCTCATATGTGGTTCTGTTGATTTCCCTCTGGGCTAGTTCCTGTGTACCTTTCGTTGATTTCTGTGACTACTTGCTTCTATTCTGTCTATTACTGCGCTTTTATCTTATATGTGCCCAGTCGGCCTATGATACCTACTGGGTACCTTATGCTTCGCATTTGGTGCTCACCCCTACCCCCTGCATCTTTGGGTGCAGATCCTAGCGTGGGCCATCGCCGTTAGACCGTTGTGATTCGTGCTTGGAGATCTGTTGGGACTACTTCAGGCTGAGGGTGAGCTCTTGGCGATCGGAGCTTAGCTTTAGTTTATCTTTTGCTTCATGTACTCTATTACCATTCAGAGACATCTGTATATATAGTTTTGGTTTATTTGCACTCCATGTATGTAGTTTGGCTCTGTACTATGATACCAGGTCTTGGGGTTTGGTTTAGTTTCCGCATATGTATATATTTATATCCCTGTTATCTATTTTATTCGTCTAGTTCCCTTTTTGCTAGATAGTAGCCCATTACTAACTGTTCTGGGCTACGGGAATTGGTTCGCCTACTGAGGGGTTGTAGGCGCCATCATGACCGAGAAATCGAGTCGTGACATCAAGTTATTAATGTTCGGAATAAATTTCTTTTAAAATTTTATTATCAACAGTTAGTCAACGTTGCATAAGGCATCAGGCTCTATCATGGTTACTTCTTTCCCTTTGGCCTTTGATAATGATGAAGCCAATATATATTATACAAATAGAATCAATCAGCCATGTTTACCCCATTAAGCTTCTCTCGAATTAATTACTACAAAATTAAGTTACTTCTCATTTCCTCTCAATTTAGTTAAGGATATACGTTCTTCATCAAATTTATTATCTTCTTATGCATTTTTATTTGATAATTTAGTGTTCTTCTCTTTGCTATCTTTTTCTTTAGAGAAGGCTGAGTTAATTGTGACATAGAAAGAAATCAGTTAGCGTTAGATTAATTAACTATATTTTTTGGTATGATTCATGAAATCAGTTAGCGTTAGATTAATTAACTATATTTTATTAGTATAATTCATGAAGTAATTTTTTTAAAAATATGTGTATGTTGTGTTTTTAATACTTTATATAAAGAAAATATTCGAAAATATATGAATATTGTTATAAAATAAAAGCTAATGCAAAGTAAATAACAAAGGAGAAAGAGGGAGAAAATTACTAAGTGTATTTCATTTCTTACACCTTTTGCTCATATATAATTTGATGTAGGAAAGGGTATTTATAAGCTTAAAATATAAGGAGTTTGGTAAATTGGGTGGCTATTCATGGGCCATATGGACATCTACTATTTTACAACACTCCCATTTGGATGTCCATATAAAAGAAAAACTATAGTAAAAGAACAAGTATACATGGTTGTTCATAATACTTTATTACTCCCCTTTGAATGTCTATGTTTTAATAGATAATGTGTCTCGTTAAAACCATACTAAAATTCTAGTGAAGAAAAAAGAATATACATATCTTGTAATACACATTGTTTGCTGCCTCATTAAAAATCTTACCAGGAAAATCCAGTGGGACAAAACCTTGGTTAAGGAAAAAAGAATGCAGCGCGTATTTACTCTCTCTGATGAAAACATCACTTATTATTTCAAAGACAATAAATTTTCGTCTTGTATAGCAGCTTCTCAAATGTTGAGATCAACAATCCTCAGTGAGTTATTCCGTCATATTATCATTTGAGCTTTGCAAGTAGCATTGTCTTCAACATTGCTGGAATCTTCTTTTCAAGGAGAACTCTTACATCTCTTATGTATGTGTTGAGTTATTTGCCTTAAACGTTTCTACCATCTTAGTAGGACTTTGAATAAGTATCAACATTGACTGTTTTGTAGAATATGATAATATGACAGTCCTTCACTTGCAAATAGATAACTTTCGTTCGATCAAACGTTATGTAGATCAAACATCTTCCTGCATTTGCATAATTAATAGTTTCTTGACAGTATTGGTTAAAAATAATAAACATATTAATATTTGATTTCACTCAAATATCTCCACATAAAAGAGAAATTATATCTTGCCTGGACATTAATAAAAATATTATCCCATGAATAGTAATAGCAAGATAAATAAGCGCACCAATTACAATAAGATTTAGTATTTTCTAACCATTTTCATGAGATCAAAATTGATCTTTCCTTATGTTAAGTGATCTCATAACCATTGGGGTAGTCAATGGAATCACTTTAATCCATATAAGGATTTGAAGCTCTATGTAACAAATTTTTAAAAATCTTTATATACTTCAAGATAATTTAAATCCTTCAAGGATTTATATATAAATTTCACTGTCTAGCTAGACATAACAATTAATTTATTATACGCATTCAAGTTTTTCATGATTGCCAGACTGAAAGAAACTTGAAAATAATTGCATATACCACAGGAGAACACATCTCCATATATTATAATAATGTCAGAACTTATGCGAAAAACCTTAATGCCACAAGGCACAAATTGTACTTTATGTAGTACAATTTTATATTTTATTTCATTTTTTGTACAAAGTCTTATTTGTACCCCCATTAACATTATACCATCAAGTGTTTAGATTGTAGATCCAAAATATTTCACGCTTATCATGTGAAACTTAATATAATTGAATTGCGTATTTGTATTTGGCCAATTATTCATCTGTCCACATTTCATGACAGATTTAAACTCAAGATCCTCGTTACCATTTATAATGGTGAGTGTCATGCCCTATTTTTACCAAGGTTAGATAAAGCACAACTTATGGACTCTGAAAGAATTTAATTATGTATAGAGTCGCCACCTAATTTTTAAAGAAAATAAGAAAACCTATTTTTGATTATTGACATGTATGACTCACATTTTAATCTACGAAAACCATTTGAGATTCTAGGTAAGGGTTCAAGTTATTTCGAAGGAAAGGTGTTAGGCATCCTTCGAAATTCACAAATGTGGTATCCGGCTAAACTTAATTTTTAAAGAGAGAGGAGGTAAAAAAACATTTTTTGAAAAGTATAAATATGAACAGTAAAAAATATGTATATACATGTGCAAAGAATAATTTTAAAATATGTACATAAGAGTATGAAAAATGTATTTTTATCTGTATGAGAAAATTTAGTATGTATGAAAATTTATATGTAAGAAAGTATACAAAAGAGTGTAAAAGAATGTTATTGTTAATATGAAAAGTATGTAAATATGTTAATATAAATAGATACTATTACGAGATATATATATATAACAAAAATGTGTAAGTAATATATGTCTAAGTACATTGAGTAAAGAATATAAAAAAATATGTATAATGTAAAGAAATGTATTGAAAAGATTGTACAATAATTACATTAATTGACTTGCGTTTTTTATTATGTAAATACTATTTTACTTCTGCAAGAAAAAATGCGTTTAAGAATGAGAAAAGAATATCAATTTTCAAAAGAATATATAAAGAATCGTTTGCAAAGTTTAAGTAAAAATGATTAAAAGAACGGTTTGAAAAAGAAAAGGCGGCCTAATATCTGCGTGAAGTAAAAATGTGAACTAATTACCTAAGTTGAACTGATTTATTTGTAAAGTATTTACGGTCTAAGTTTTGCCTATGCACGTAATAATGAATAAGTAAATAAAAGACACACCTCCCAAAGCCCCGAAAATAAAGTTTTCACTATACTTTATCTTTGTACAATTACAAGAATTACAAGAATATAAATAAAAGCAATAAATTTTGGAGAGATTTTCAAACCCCTTTTAATCGTCATCTTCGGAAGTATCTTCACGTACCTGTATAAACACTTAGTAAAAAATTCAATAACAAATAAATATTTACCAAAATAAGTTAAAGAAATACATATATGTATGTAAATATAAGAAAATAGAATTTTATTATAGTATGGGCTCAGATATGTAGTAGTACTAAGTTTTTAATACGCCATGGCTGCGAAACATCGGTTGGCCACCCGAGATCACCTCGCCAAGATACGGATCATAAAACTTTTTATTTCGTCTTTGTAATATTAAGATTTCATCATCGCCCAAACTTTATTTTTTCTCGCTACGTATGTATATATGTATCCGTCTTTTTTTTTGTGGAGGCCTCAAAAATCGACGGGAGTTTTTTCATTGGCCAATATGTATAGTATTTGTTTTGTTTATTATTAGTGTAATAAAATATAATGGATAAAACCATTCAAAGAAAATTGCACAGTAGCATTAAAAGAGCAAGGCAGTGCACGAAAATGGAGCAATAAAAAATGTAAAAAGGGCAGTCAAAGAAATGGCCTCTGGAAATATTTTTCGGCCAGATCTCGGCCAAACTCTGGCCAGTCAACATTAGTGGGGATAATAACTCCAGTATACAGCAACATAAAGCAAAATAATGTTGGCCATCAAAATGAGTCACAAAATGTAAGATCTGTCCACAATACCAGAAAAATAAACACATGATAATATATAAACAATTAAACCCACATCACCGGAGCATTTTCCGGTCAGTAACAGTGGAAAAATATAGTAGAGAGCAGCCTTGCTTCCACGGCGAGGATCGCCGAAGCAACGCCAAAAATGTACAATTTTGGCCAGATCTGGTTCATTTTTTGATGTGACACCATTAATGGAGAAAAGAGGGAGAGCATCGAGGAGAAGAGGAGAGAGGCGTGAGGTGGAGTAGTGGTGGTGGTGGTAGTTTATTGAGAGCTCGCCGGTCATCACCTCTGACAAGCAACAAAGGGGAGAGAGAACGAAAGAGAGAGGAGGAAGAGGGAGTGAGAGATCTTTGAGAGAGAGAGAGAGAGAAAAGAAAGAATATGTTAGTGTGTTTGTATATGAACGTGTGTGTGTGTGTTGTTAGTGTGTAGAAGATGTGTGTGTGTATATTTTGTTAAAAAAAATATTAATCCCCTCCCATCTTTATATAATATAACATAAACCCCTATTTTATCCCAAGAATAATATTTTTTACTCTTTTATTCTTTAGTTATTATCTAATAGGTTATTCATCCTATTAACTAATGTGTACAACTCATTAACCAATGGATGGAGGCTGCACCTAGTCACATCAGATGTCACCTTTTTAAAAAGGTGACAAGACTTCAATTTGACTAAACTTTTATTCTGTATTTGTAATTAATTAGTCTGACTTTCGTGCGTTTGCGGAATGCATATATATAAAAAATACAAATAATGTACAAAAATATGTGCGTCGGTATGTAATTACAAAATAAATGTAAGAATAAAAATGTAATTAGCTAAAAAAAATGTATTGTCTTAAAAAATTTAGTGCGTAGTAAATTGTTTAAAATTGTAGTATTTAATGACGTGTATGTATGCAGATGATTGTAAAAAATATTGTGATTATCAAAATTGTATAATGACAATAAATTGATAAAAATCCTAATATTTACAAAATAAAGGATAATTATCAATAAATTATAAGACAGTAAAAATGTGACAATAAATTGATAAAAATTCTAATATTTATGAAATTAAGAATAATTATCAATATTGTAAAAAGTAAAATAATATCAATAAATTGATAAAACTCCTAAAACAAGGATGATTATCAATAAATTGTTATATTTTAAGAAAAAATGTGTAAAAAATGTATTTTGTGCTCTTTAACAATCAGGAGACCTGAAGACGTTAATTTTAAGTATGGAAAGCCAAAATTGGGTGTCAACAGTTACCCCTTTTCGACTTAAGATGATGTAAGAATCTTTGGGCGAAAACGTTGATATTAAGCCAATTTTGCTCGACAAAGAATTATGATAAAAAATATGGCCGAACTTCGATTTAGAGTTGCCTACATATCTCGGATTACACGAAGATCAGGCAAGGTGTAGTTCAAAGGTTGAGGCAAGTTACCTCTTGTCCTATTGTTCGGGGAAGACGACCCTGTGAAAATACTTAAAAGAAAAGATTATTTGGGAACAGAAGCATTCGCATATTCCCGATGTCTCTTTTAAAATTGCCCCAGTGTCGAGTTGTGAGACGTTGTGGATGAAAGATTGTGTACTTGCTTGGAAAAAGAATGATTATGATGTGATAATGATCAAACTCTTTATAGAGCTTCCCACATATATCGAGATCACGAGAATCAGGTCTATGTAGTTCGAAAAATGTGAGGATGTGTGAGAAGGAATGATTTGGTGTCAATTTTAAAATTCTCCAAGTATCCAATTAATGACACTGGATATGTGAGAGGGATTGTTGGTCATTGAAGACCTGATTGCCTACACGTCCCATGTTGGTGTGATGTAGGTAGAATGGTGCTTGAGAATGCAAGTTACGATGGGTCGAATGACTCTTTCGGACATAAGACGCAAACTGTAAAAGCTGTATCTCGAGACTTTGAGTCAAACTCTGATTTATTTCTCAGAGTATTAGAATGGAAAGGGGATCCTGGGTTGTGTGCCAGGACTTTGATGCAAACTTTGAGTTGTGTGCCGAAGTGTTAATGAAGTCAAATCTTGAGTTGTGTGTCAAGATTCTGATGCATACTCCAGTTTGTGTGCCAGAGTTTTGAATGAATAGAATCCTGGGTTGTGTACCAAGATCCTGATGCATGCTCCGATTTGTGTGCTAGAGCATTCAATAAAATGAAATCTCGGGTTGTGGTCCAAGATTCTGATGCATACTCCGATTTGTGTGCCGAAGCATTAATGAAAAGGAATCTTGGGTTGTGTACCAAGATTCTGATGCATACTCTAGTTTGTGTGCCAGAGCGTTAATGAAATGAAATCTTGGGTTGTGTGCCAAGATTCTGATGCATACTTCGATTTGTGTGCTGAAGCATTAATGAAATAGAATCTTAGGTTGTGTGCCAAGATTCCGATGCATACTTCAATTTGTGTGCTGAAGCATTAATGAAATGGAATCTTAGGTTGTGTGCCAAGATTTCGATGCATACTTTGGTTTGTGTGCCAAAGCATTAATGAAATGAAATCTTGGGTTGTGTGCCAAGATCTCGATGCATACTCCGGTTTATGTGCCGGAGCTTTGAATGAATTAAATCTTGGGTTGTGTGCCAAAATTCCAATGCATACTCCAGTTTGTGTGCTGGAGCTTTAAATGAAATGGAATCTTGGATTGTGTGTCAAGATCCTGATGCAAGCTTCGGTTTGTGTGCCAAAGCGTTAATAAAATGGAATCTTGAATTGTGTTCCAAGATTCTGATGCATACTCCAGTTTGTGTGCCAAAGCGTTAATGAAATAGAATCTTGAGTTGTGTACCAAGATCCTGATGCATACTCCGCTTTGTGTGCTGGAGCTTTGAATGAATACCCGCATTTGAAGTTGGGCGCCTATAAAATGTACTTGAATGTAAATACCCGCATTAGAAGGTGGGCGCCTGTAAAAAAGACTTGAATGTAAATACCCGCATTAGAAGGTGGGCGCCTGTAAAATGTATTGAAATGTAAATACCCGCATTAGAAGGTGGGCGCCTGTAAAATGTATTGAAATGTAAATACCCGCATTAGAAGGTGGGCGCCTGTAAAATGTATTGAAATGTAAATACCCGCATTAGAAGGTGGGCGCCTGTAAAGGAAGAAAACTTTTTGGTTAGTTTTTTTTTTTTTTTCAGTTGTAAGAATGTTGAAAAGAAAATAATGTCTTGACTTTCAGTTGGTACCGACAATTAGTCTTATGCACAAGAATTCCACCATCTTTTCCAGCTAACCAAGATCAACTTTGGGTAATTTCAATAGTTTCAAATGGTACCTCAGACGTACCTAAGTATCGACAAGATTTGTTCATCTTGATTCAAACAAAGATTTTGAACTATACATGTTCTCATGTTTCACGTGCCTCACCAAAAGAAAGTCCTATTTTTCACACATTTGAGTATTTTAAGTTTAGGACATTTTGAGAAGTGCACTCACACTCAGAAGGATGTTCAATGCATGCAATTGTGATACCATAGGCTTGGCCTTCATGTAAGTATCCACTAATGTGAGAACACTTGAAATAGGATCATGTAGGGCTTATTATTAGCTTGTAATGTAGGCTTGGGGATGGTTAGGATATTATTTGGGATAAAAGTGACTAATCCTCCCTTGAGCATGCACTATATTTGTGCTTTGACATTTGTTGCATTTGGACGCTTGATCTTCTTTGTCTCGTAGTCCCTTTCTTTGAATTTGTATCGACTTCTTTTCGTTGTTGGAGTCCTTTTTCCCCTTTTGGAGTTCTTTTCTCTTCTTTTTTTTTTTTGAAATTTCTCCACATTTGTTGGAGTGTTTTTCATTATTATTATTATTTTTTTATTTTTTTTTTGTGGGTTTTTCTCCATGTTTTGATTTGTGGGGAATTTTACTCCTTCTTTAAAGTCGTATTTTCATCTTTATTCCTCTGGGACTTTGCATCATTCGCCTTTGGCATCTTCAACCTTGAATCTTCCTCCGTACTTTGCACATTTTTAGCGCGCTCAGAGAGGTCGGGCCAAGAGAAGGATAGTGCATGTAAGCACTCAAAAAGGTATAGGCTAAGATGTGGTTGTTCAAAGAAAAAGCTTTAGGCTCAAAGGGGGAATGCTAGGAATAATGTCATTTGGTAGGTTATGAAAGGCTCAATCGGGTCAAAGAAGGCCTACGATCCTTTTCCAAATCAAGTGTAACTCAGGATTTTGCCTCAACAAGCATTTAGGCCAAGTTCTAGATCAACAATGCAATGCAATGAATTAATCTAATGCTCGCCACACAATGCACGTGAAACGATGAAGTTGGTTTTGTTCTTGTCTTAGATGCATGCAAGAGAATTTTTCGAGTGTCACTAAGGTGCGATTAAGAGGTACCAAAAGAATCTATTATTTACTACGAAATTAGTCCTCTCCATCATACCATTTGTTTCTTTCTCATGCACACTTATAACTATGTTGGTACCAACTAAGTCAAAACTTTGATATTTTTTATTTTTTTTTCTTTTTTTCTTTTTTTCTTTTTGAAAAATGAGACTGAATCCTTATGAGGGTTGCCTACGTATCTTGTGTAAACAAGAATCAGGTCTGCGTAGTTCAGGAGGATAGGGTATAAGATGTGAAGTAAGAAAACAAACTTTTTTTTATAAAGAAAATGCCGAATCCAAGAAGGACTGCCTACGTATCTCATTGAGATGAGAATCAAGTTCGCGTAGTTCGTGAAGATGTGAAACAAAAATGTATGTACAACCTTTTTTCTTCTTTTTCTAATAAAGAATACCGAACCCAAGAAGGGCTGCCTACGTATCTCATCGAAATGAGAATCAGGTTCGCGTAGTTCGTGAAGATGTGAAACAAAAATGTATGTACAACCTTTTTTCTTCTTTTTCTAATAAAGAATACCGAACCCAAGAAGGGCTGCCTACGTATCTCATCGAAATGAGAATCAGGTTCGCGTAGTTCGTGAAGATATGGTAGCAAATGTATGTGCAAAAAACAATTCACCTCTAGAAGAAATATAAAGCAAAAAATTAAGATATTTATCGAATATAAAAATATGTATAAAAAATAATGCAAAGATATAGACAAACTCGGAGCGATGCCTCGTATGTCGGGTGTTGGCGATGTCCTCGATGACAGTGTCTCTTGACTATTTGTGGGGATGATCATTGTTGCGATCTCCAAATTATTTACGGGGACCATCCATTATTTTGATCGTCTCTAATCATTGTTGGAGACGACATGCTGTGGCCTCTCAATTATTTGCAAGGGCCCTTATTGGTGTATCCGTCCCCGATTAAGTGGAGACAGCTCTCCTGTAAAGAAATAAAAAAGGAGTGAAAGTAGGGAAGTCATAAAAAATATATAATTACATGATCAAAACTCCCCTGATTTGTCTGTCCCATTGAATATGGATGCCTCAAAAAGTTCGAGGTCGGATGTTATCTCATGTGAAGTTCAAAGATTATTTAACCTGCAAGAATCAAATAACAGAGTGTTAAAGTCGCTCTCCAATCATAAGACTAAGAGGGATTAGAGTTAGGCCATGCGGTCAAGTGATGCATCCGATTTGAAATCAGAGATTAGTGTGATTATCGCATGAGTTTCGGGGATGATGTTGTTCCTTCTGCATTCAAAGAAAGCTTCTTAGTTTAAGGAGAGGGGTGTTCACTTCTTCAGACTCGACTCCTTGCTTTTTATTGCTTGATATCCTTTGATAGGCGTGCCTGCAGAGAAAATGAGTCAACTCGTGTTGAACCCTTAGATTTGGAAAGTGAAAGTGATTCACTGTAGTTCCATGGCCTACGTCATTTGAGAGGTTTGAAGAGAGACTTAGGTTTTCAGATTTTGAAACTAAAGTCGAATAGAGATTATGGTAAGAGTGTCATTGATATTCTTAAATTTTGGACTTGAGAGAATTGATTAAAGCTTTTAATTATTTTTTGAGGGGTTGAGAGCGTCATTGGACTGTTTCAAAATATTTGCCCCAGTTTGCAGTCCTATGAAAATCATTTTAGAATAGCAGGGAGACCAAACCCTTATGTAGGGTTGCCTACATACCTCACTAAGATGAATCAAGATGAGAATCAGGTCAGGACGTAGATAGAATGAACCCATGGATATGATATGTATGATTGTCATGAACTGGTGGTTGTTCTTGAAAATGGTGTGACACGCGGCTGAGAGGAGACCGATTGAAGATAATGAGCTTTGAAATTACTCTGATCAGGCAATTAAGATGATGAATGTGAAAATATTGACACAGTTTTGTCACTACTCTAGCACGCTGAAAAGATTACTAGGAAAGAAAATCTTGTCAAAGATTTGATACTACTTCGCCGTTGTCGAAAGGATTGAATAAATGAGAGAGTGTTGAACTCTTGATTTTGAAAGAGAAGGCCAAAATGCCATATTTCATAATCTACGACGATCAGAAGAGGAAAAGAAACTTATGTCCCATGTTCTAGGATCAAAGTCGAGTGAAGGTTTGAATGTAAGGCCAATATTGGCACTGATGTAAAGGAGATTTGGATTTAAGAGAATTATTGATTTGCGCTCTTAGCAGAACTTTGGAGAGCGTATTTGAACTGTTTCAAAAATTTACCCCAGTTTTTAAAATTCTGAAGAAATTATTTTGAAACAATGGAAGACCTAACCCTTATGTAGGGTTGCCTACGTATCTTGCCAGAACAAGAATCAGGTCAAAACGTAGTTCGAGCAGATAAATAATTGTATGTGATTTGTATAATTACTTCGAGTGATTGTATTGAAAAATTAAAGCTATGAGTGAAAGTTTGGACAAGAAAAAGGTATGGTATAAAGATGAGAAGAATGTACAAGGCTGTATTAATAATTTCTTGAAAAAGAATGATGAAGTTCAAAAGAGTGATCGTACAGATCGACAATGGGTATGAAGAAGAACGATAAATGGTGAAGGATGGTCTTAGAGACCGAGAACGAATGTGAAGTATTGAAAAGGTCCCAGGCCCAACACAAGTCAACAAAAATCGTCAGATAAAATGGACGAGAACGAAGATGACGTGTATATATATATATGTATAAACTAAAATAAATATGCACAAAAATGCAAGAACGCAGAATATGTAATTAACAAAGAGCAGGTCTCAAATAAAAATATATAACAAACAATAAATAAAAATTCATCTGATTGAAGTGACGATCGTGTGTACAATGGCCTAAGGATTGTAACAGTAGATTCACCTAAGCTGATAAAGAATATTCGGACAACTGCGAGGAGACATGTGGTAATTTGCACGCGTCGACTCTGAAACTAAGGAATCCAAAGAAGTTTTGGAGTAGCGTGAAACACTCCTTGCGTGAACCACAATGTGTGATAGTGTACGGTCAAGACTCGATAGAAATGATGTGATAATTAAATAAATAATGTGTAAAAGTATTTCAAATACATATCTACAGTATAAAGTGAATAATGAATCAAAGAATAATATAAAGAATTTATGGGTAAGAAATACAAAAATTTTATGTACACAATATAAATAGTATATACAATTCACAGTATGTAAAAAAATAATCGAAAAATTAAATAATCAATATATGAAAATATAAATAGAAATACCTCTCTCAATGAAAAAATTGAGTCTATCATGGTTAGAACCTGGTTGCATCCCCAGTGGAGTCGTCATTCTGTCATGCCCTATTTTTACCAAGGTTAGATAAAGCACAACTTATGAATTCTGAAAGAATTTAATTATGTACAGAGTCGCCACCTAATTTTTAAGGAAAATAAGAAAACCTATTTTTGATTATTGACATGTATGACTCACATTTTAATCTACGAAAACCATTTGAGATTCTAGGTAAGGGTTCAAGTTATTTCGAAGGGAAGGTGTTAGGCATCCTTCGAAATTCACAAATGTGGTATTCGGCTAAACTTAATTTTTAAAGAGAGAGGAGGTAAAAAAAACATTTTTTGAAAAGTATAAATATGAACAGTAAAAAATATGTATATACAAGTGCAAAGAATAATTTTAAAATATGTACATAAGAGTATGAAAAATAAAAATGTATTTTTATATGTATGAGAAAATTTAGTATGTATGAAAATTTATATGTAAGAAAGTATACAAAAGAGTGTAAAAGAATGTATATTGTTAATATGAAAAGTATGTAAATATGTTAATATAAATAGATACTATTACGAAATATATATATATAAGAAAAATGTGTAAGTAATATATGTCTAAGTACATTGAGTAAAGAATGTAAAAAAATATGTATAATGTAAAGAAATGTATTGAAAAGATTGTACAATAATTACATTAATTGACTTGCGTTTTTTATTATGTAAATACTATTTCACTTCGGCAAGAAAAAATGCGTTTAAGAATGAGAAAAAAATATTAATTTTCAAAAGAATATATAAAGAATCGTTTGCAAAGTTTAAGTAAAAATGATTAAAAGAACGGTTTGAAAAAGAAAAGGCGGCCTAATATCTGCGTGAAGTAAGAATGTGAACTAATTACCTAAGTTGAACTGATTTATTTGTAAAGTATTTACGGTCTAAGTTTTGCCTATGCACGTAATAATGAATAAGTAAATAAAAGACACACCTCCCAAAGCCCCGAAAATAAAGTTTTCACTATACTTTATCTTTGTACAATTACAAGAATTACAAGAATATAAATAAAAGCAATAAATTTTGGAGAGATTTTCAAACCCCTTTTAATCGTCATCTTCGGAAGTATCTTCACGTACCTGTATAAACACTTAGTAAAAATTTCAATAACAAATAAATATTTACCAAAATAAGTTAAAGAAATACATATATGTATGTAAATATAAGAAAATAGAATTTTATTATAGTATGAGCTCAGATATGTGGTAGTACTAAGTTTTTAATACGCCATGGCTGCGAAACATCGGTTGGCCACCCGAGATCACCTCGCCAAGATACAGATCATAAAACTTTTTATTTCGTCTTTGTAATATTAAGATTTCGTCATCGCCCAAACTTTATTTTTTCTCTCTACGTATGTATATATGTATCCGTCTTTTTTACTGTGGAGGCCTCAAAAATCGACGGGAGTTTTTTTATTGGTCAATATGTATAGTATTTGTTTTGTTTATTATTAGTGTAATAAAATATAATGGATAAAACCATTCAAAGAAAATTGCACAGTAGCATTAAAAGAGCAAGGCAGTGCACGAAAATGGAGCAATCAAAAATGTAAAAAGGGCAGTCAAAGAAATGGCCTCTGGAAATATTTTTTGGCCAGATCTCGGCCAAACTCCGGCCAGTCAACATTAGTGGGGATAATAACTCCAGTATACAGCAACATAAAGCAAAATAATGTTGGCCATCAAAATGAGTCACAAAATGTAAGATCTGTCCACAGTATCAGAAAAATAAACACATGATAATATATAAACAATTAAACCCACATCACCGGAGCATTTTCCGATATGTAACAGTGGAAAAACATAGGAGAGAGCAGCCTTGCTTCCACGGCGAGGATCGCCGAAGCAACGCCAAAAATGTACAATTTTGACCAGATCTGGTTCATTTTTTGATGTGACACCATTAATGGAGAAAAGAGGGAGAGCATCGAGGAGAAGAGGAGAGAGGCGTGAGGTGGAGCAGCGGTGGTGGTGGTGGCGGTTTATTGAGAGCTCGCCGGTCATCACCTCCGGCAAGCAACAAAGGGGAGAGAGAACGAAAGAGAGAGGAGGAAGAGGGAGTGAGAGATCTTTGAGAGAGAGAGAGAGAAAAGAAAGAATATGTTAGTGTGTTTGTATGTGAACGTGTGTGTGTGTGTTGTTAGTGTGTAGAAGATGTGTGTGTGTATATTTTGTTAAAAAAAATATTAATCCCCTCCCATCTTTATATAATATAACATAAACCCCTATTTTATCCCAAGAATAATATTTTTTACTCTTTTATTCTTTAGTTATTATCTAATAGGTTATTCATCCTATTAACTAATGTGTACAACTCATTAACCAATGGATGGAGGCCGCACCTAGTCACATCAGATGTCACCTTTTTAAAAAGGTGACAAGACTTCAATTTGACTAAACTTTTACTCTGTATTTGTAATTAATTAGTCTGACTTTCGTGCGTTTGCGGAATGCATATATATAAAAAATACAAATAATGTACAAAAATATGTGCGTCGGTATGTAATTACAAAATAAATGTAAGAATAAAAATGTAATTAGCTAAAAAAAATGTATTGTCTTAAAAAATTTAGTGCGTAGTAAATTATTTAAAATTGTAGTATTTAATGACGTGTATGTATGCAAATGATTGTAAAAAATATTGTGATTATCAAAATTGTATAATGACAATAAATTGATAAAAATCCTAATATTTACAAAATAAAGGATAATTATCAATAAATTATAAGACAGTAAAAATGTGACAATAAATTGATAAAAAATCTAATATTTATGAAATTAAGAATAATTATCAATATTGTAAAAAGTAAAATAATATCAATAAATTGATAAAACTCTTAAAACAAGGATGATTATCAATAAATTATTATATTTTAAGAAAAAATGTGTAAAAAATGTATTTTGTGCTCTTTAACAATCAGGAGACCTGAAGACGTTAATTTTAAGTATGGAAAGCCAAAATTGGGTGTCAACAGTGAGTGCTACGTTATATCAAAGATACCGTCAACGGTCATTTGATATCAATTTTAATACGACATAACTCATAGAGATCTCTTCATTTTTCATCATTTTCAGGTACCTGAACCTTTGCCAAGGTTTTATGAAGTGTTATGTCATGGTGCTCTTTAAAAGCACTTGCCTCATCATCATGACCATCTTGATCATTTGCTCCTCTCCTTCTTCAAGGAGTTTTACGTTTGGAATCGATTGGTTTATCACGCTTCAAGTGTGCCATAGACTCTGTCCTTCAAGGACTTCTTATTAGAGCATTTACAACTGAATTATATCATAGGGTCAGAAAATACATCTGACAATGAATATTTTACAACTGAATTATCTCTTGAACTTCAAGTTCACACGTTTTCTTTTACGAGAATCTAGATAGTTCATTTCATACTTTTCAGTTGTTAATCATATCTCCCCCTAACGTTAGAAAATCTAACATTCACCCCCAACCTTAGTTGGGAATTCATCTTTGTGCGTGGTGGAGCAATTAAATTAAATACCGCACATTTAAATTTTAGATGAAATATTTGGCTTCTGACCCTGAACCATAAATATAGGGAAACCTTATTGGCTTGATGCATACAGGTGCTGCTGCATTAAAATAACTTCTCATACCAAATTTTTTTGGGAGATTTATTCTCATAACCAACGAATTTAGTTATAATTGGAGGCACACAATTTCTGCTAAATCAACCAGCATTATCAATTTTTATTATTTGAAACCATGCTCTTAATTTAACAATTTGAGCAAACAACCTTGTAAAAATTAAATTGCAAGTTGATAGCAAAGCGCATGTGACCAACCATAGATGCATCTCATTTCATAGTAAACGGTCCACATGGCAGGTGAACGGGTCCATATTCACCTTTTTATAAGTTCTAAAAACTTATGGGATACAATCCCAATCTTAGCTGGTATGTGATCAATTTATCACGAGAACAAGAAGCACAAGAGAATTCGTGAAGAACTTTCATTTCTTCAATATGTCAATATGAATTCTCAATTATTTTTCACATCTTATAAGGACCGGAATGGTCAATCGATCATGCCAACTTATATATATTCTATAAATTTTTAGTTTAATATCGCATGTGATTCCATCACCATGACCGTGTACTACAAATAGGAAGAAAAAAGCGATAATCTTTTACACAAATATTTATAACTCGCTTCAATTGTAGTAATATGAAGATTCAATATTGGCCAAAACCTTTGAAATTTAATAAGTTTCTTTTCAGACTCACTATAATTTCAATATTATGAATAATTTTATTCCTCCGAGTAGTAACACATTATTACCTCTTTCAAAGCTATTAAATAATTATGTACTATCACATATTTTATAACACCATTTGTATGGAGGACATCTCCTTTTAGGGAGAAAATTATTATCATTATGATCGAAATCATTATAAGCAAGATTCCTTTCTTGCTTTACTTTTGCCATAAATAATTTATTTTTATAAAATTTGACAAAATTCTTTTGGCGTACCATATGTACGCGATCAATGACAAATTCATTCGATCACCCCATAATATCCATTTGGTCATGGCCAAAACTTTTATAGGCAAGAATTATTTCTTTCTTTTGTCTTTTGGTAGTTCAAAATGAAACATAACACAATAATTGTGCAAGAATTATTTCTTGCTTTTACCCTTTGGTAATCCATGTTAAGACATACCACAATATTTGTGATGTGCTAAAAGTACTTGATCAATAACCGTTAATACCAACATATTTTTTTCTCATACCACAATATTTGTGCAAGGATTATTTCTTGCTTTTACCCTTTGGTAATCCATGTTGAGACATACCACAATATTTGTGATGTGCTAAAAGTACTTGATCAAAAATCGTTAATACCAACATATTTTTTTTCTCAAACCTCCCATTGGGGTGAGTTTTGGTACTTATCCAACCATACATAACCATAATTTTATTCATAAACTTTATTATTAGATGGGCGGACAATCATACTTATCACAACTCACATTCTCTTCAAAGAATGGACTAATTCATTGTATGTGCTTCATAAATTTTATTTTAAGCCCATTGCCATGCATTATCATTTGTCATATTTATATGACCTACCTCAACATCACTTTGAAAGGTTAAGTGTCTTCATTTTATATTTCTTTCTTTTGATGGAGGATTTATAAAATTATCAAAATTTGATCGCACTACAACCGAGTGCCTAGTGACCTTTCATGTCATGGCCATTGATGGCGCAAATTACTTTCACCCTTTGAAGCATCATTTTAAGAACTCATGATGATGTTCTTTCTTTTATAATTACCACAATGATGACTATTATCATTTTATCCTTTGTCACGTCCACATTCACAATCACAATAATTATTTTGTCATCTTTCAGACTCTCATGTACTGCTACCACATTCACTTCAGGAAATGGAGCAAATTTAGTGGGACAAATTCCATAATTTTTTCATCAAGAGCTCATTATTTTGCTCAATCATCATTAAATCATCAATAGAGTGCATTAAAATTAAAATTCAATGTCTTACACATATAAAAACATGATACCATAATATGGTGGGACTTGAATTCACCATCTTACCCTCAATCAATAGCATAATAGGTCAAAGTGTCATGGGGCTCACCCTCATATCTTTGAAGATATTACTACTTCAAATACAAATTTGAGACATATAAGTTATCGTCTTATCTTTATTTTATTTAAAGTATATTTAAAGTTGTGGCAAGCTGATTAAATAAGTAAATATTTGAATATCATACCTTAATATAACTTTTGTTCCTCTTGTGATATTGTAACTTGAAGAAGCTTCTACAATAATTTGTTTTTCCAAAATGTTCTGAAACAAGTTCTCCGATTCAAAAGATATTTCTGAATATTAATAGTTGAACAAGAAATGAAAATGATAGCGACAAATACACTTTTTTAGGATTCTAAGAATGTGAATATAAATATATTTTTGAGTTACTTTTATTTTTAAAAATGTAATCTTTGATACCTAAATTTATTTTTCTCCATTTTTGAACTCTGTGTAACGACTAATAATGTTGCTTCTTTGAGAGGTGAGAGTGTGGGTAAAAATATTTTTCTAATTAGAATTTTGGGACTATGCCTACTAACATATATTTTTTAGCTTTTCTGTTAAAAAAATAAATTCTTTTGATACTTACTCCATACTTTTTCATATTTTTAACATATAGTGAATTGTGAATGAGATGTTCTTGCACCGAGAAGAGAATGTCTTGTGTGTTTTGCTTTGCCAAGAATATTATTACTGAATATGTACAAATTTCTATTTAATTCTTTTATGAATAAGTATCTACTCAAAATTTTGTCCTCATAATATTGATCATATCTTTACAAAACTTTGTACTACATCACTCGATAAACACGTGTCGAGAAATTAGTATATAGATATATTGAATCTCTTTGATAAAAAATATATCTCCAGCATCGCAAACAGAGGAAAACGCTCTCAATTAGCAGTAACTGTTGAGTTGGTCATCAATCAACATGAGTAATTACCCACTCATTCCAATGATCTATTTTTTCCAGGTCATAGACTAATTAATTATTTGCAACATTATATTTTTGAATTTATGCGATTCAAAAATTAGATTTGTCTCTAGAGAAGAAGCAGAGAAGAGGAGGAAGAAGAATTAAAGCAATAGAAGAAAGTTGCATTAACGAAATAGTTAAATTTTAAATATATTAGAAATATTGACTATGTTTTAAATAATAGCCCTAAAAGTGGCTACCTGGTGTCATTTCTACAAATTATTAATCAGATCAAAATTAGGTTTTTATACATACATATATTTTAGTATATATGAGCATATAATCGTACTGAATAATTAAAGTATATTTTTATTTTCATTGAAAAAATAAAAAATTATCGAACCAAACCTACTTAATAATATATGAACAAATATATCACTGATTTTACATATAAAATAATAATGAAGATGACTCTAAAAGAAATAGGAAGTATATATCAAGATACTTCATTGATGATATAAAACATCAATTAAGTCAATTATTGAGTGATTTTCAAAATTTGTTGTTCTTTTATGAAGTTTTTCTGTTGTAGGGAAAGAAAAGGGAGTGAGTACAATTTCATAACTTAAAAGGTACAAGTAAAATGGTAGAGGTTTCTTCCAAATGACAAGTTATAACTTCACTTTATTTTGTTTTTCTAGCTTTTCATATATTTTCCAATGGTCTTAAATGAGAATAATACCAGTAATTCTCTTTATTCTTTTTAAGTTATTAAAGAGGGTTAACTTTAGATTATCTACTCTTTGTGAATTCACTTGAACACCTCGAGAATTATTTGACTCTTAGTGGTGCAGGTCACATAAAGTATTTTTCGCGAAATATATATTATGCATGGAAAACAATCTGTGTTATACCAAATTACTTGCACTTGTTTACAAAGTTGAAATCCCATGTGAAAGTAGCATTGCTTATAATTGTCTATAAGACTATAACTTTACTTTCTATAATATCTATACATTTGATGGACTTGTTTTTCACTTTAATGTTTCTCACAAGAAACTACTCAAAATTGCATCACAATCACAATCCTTGTCTTGTGAAACTACTTAATGAAAGAATCATTTCCAATTGTCAGTTTTGACATAGTAATTCCTTTTAAATTTGAAATATTTCTAAAGGGTCTTTTCCTCTTCCTTCTATGCCGCAGGATTAAAGCTAAAAAGATATCTGTTTTCTCACGTTTTCGATAAAACCCTCTCTCGTAAAAGTATTTGAACAATATTTTCAGGGCAAATACAATTGATGAGGAAACTTGAGTACTTCTTGGCCAGCATTCTTGTGTAGCTCTATTCATGGCTGCTTTTTAATAGTGAATAAGCAGATGTATATGAAAACCAACCTTGGTTTCCACAATAAACCATCCTTTAAATCTTTGAGAAATTTATTTCAAAACCTCATTCTACTGTCTTCTATTAGGTTCTCACTTCTCAGCATCAACTAAGAACCCTATAGCCCATTCATTGCACACAAACTCAACTCTGGCTGCTTTCATTTTTAGTTCTCTTTTTCGCGTTTCATGATCTTACATTCTTACCTGCAACCCCCCATCACCCAGCTCCGACTGGTCAACCCCGCCTCATTGAAGAATACCATAGTTAACTCTGCTCTATGAGCCAAGACAGACAGAACAGCAGTCAGCAATAACCAACAGGTATGCATAGATCCAGCAAACGTAACTATAAAAATACAAAAGAAAAGATGAGAACAAACATAAGCCGGTTGACAATATTAGCATCTATAGTACATCCCTGTACATTCGTCCAGTGACATCTATGCTACTAAACTACAACTTGTATACTGTTTAATTAAACCGACTCTCCACTTCCTTTTTCATTGTTTTTCTTTCAACTTTTCCCGTGACAAGTATTTCCTTACTTCTACTTTGGATATTATATGGTGCACAGTGTAGATCTTTTGCATGGCATCATGTACTCATCCAGGTAGCTGCCCTGGGATAACTATACCAATGGAGACTCTGTGACTGGTGGAGTAATCTGAATCCCCAGTCTTGATGTCCATCCTTTCCGCTGCCTATACGCCTCAACTGCTTGCAATCGAAGTCTTTCTTTTGAAGCATCATGTGCATTATTCTTGAATGCCTTCATAAAGAGAGCACAAGTACGTTTTACCATATGAATATCAGTATATACAAGGTCAATGCCATAAGCATACACAAAGTTCAGACGTCAATGCGAGTGTGTATAATACAATATAAAATCATCCAGAAGTACCTTTGGAACTGCAAGCTTAGGTGGAGCTTCAACGACTTCACCAAATTTTATTTCTTCACGGCCAGGAAAATCCATATGTTCTTCGGTATTGGCCTTTTTGTGTTTCTTTTTCATTTCTGCCAAACGCCTGCATACATCCAAATAAAAACCATTAGGTAACAAGCTGTAGACAATGCAATGCCTGAGACCAATAACCCCCCCCCCCACCCCACCCCCTCCAACCACCCACCCACCCAGACAGAGAGAGAGAGAGAGAGAGAGAGATGGAACATGTCATCACAAAATGTGTATATATGTGAAATACTTACTCCATTTGCTTCAGCAAAAATAAAGGTTAATTTGAGTGAATCCTTTTTCATTTGCTTACAAATAGAAGTTGCTTGATTACCCAAATTTCAAATTGCTTATAAAATATGAAATTGAAAGGAATACATTATGCACATAAACGGAGACAATAGAGCAATGATCAACTAATTGTTACGTCTAAAGGAGTAGAAAGGTATCTGAAAAAAAAAATACATCAGCTGCTTCTTAGTAATCACCGAAAATAAAGGAGAAACAAGTAAATAATCTATTAAACTAGAGAAAACAGGTAATGGTGCTCAAAGGTTAGTCGCTAAATTAATACTGAATTTGATTTGAGTCAAACTTGTCATAGAATAATGCCCAGCCTCAGCAAATTAACCACCTCACTGCACAATGATCTTAGCCATTCTTTGATAGCATACATTATTAGTTAATGGCTTCTGGTCCAGGAGCACTCTTAAGAACTTAAAGCTCCATAACCGTAATTTTACGGTTGACTCCCTTGAATACCCCGGGTTTAAATGGATACCCCTTTTGCCTCATGAAATAGAGTTGGTTTAGTTGTTCTCCTAAACAACATACGTAGCATAAATATTTAAGATGATAGACAACAACGGCTCTGCCTCTACTTCAGCTCTCACCTCTGATTTAATAGAAAAGTTCATTTAAAGTGTAAAAATGTCACTATCTTTAAGACTGGAAAGTAAAGGAGGGATTTTTTTTTATTGAGGCATCAGTTCTTACTGTTTCTTTCGCTCCTTTCTCTTTGAACTAGTAACGCCCAGTTCAGCCGTATCAAACCGAAGGTCCTTCACTTCCTTTCTTTTTCTCTTTTTATTTCTCTTCTGATGTGCATTACTTTCTGCTGCTCCAACACCACTCAAACCGCTTTTGTCATCTTTCCTTTTATTACCCGCATTTTTAGCTTGAGCTTGATCTTCTGAATGTAGTCTCTGTTCAGGGACACATATAAGTCTAAAGTTTGAATTCCTAACATGAAACACAGAACGCATTCACATAGAAAGGAACAAACACACCAAAAAAAACGTTGGAGGTCTTTAAAGAACAAACAGAAGGAAAGGGGAGAGAACTCAAGAGTTTCTTTTACTAATGATTCACAACAATAGAACTCAAGAGTTTCTTTTACTAATGATTCACAACAATATGAAAGTTACTCGAGACAAGAGAGCAAAAGTATATGAATCTATAATGACAGAGAGTCAAAAACCATAATTGGAACAGGAGAAAGAGAAAAGATCACTCGCATTGAGAAGGTCAACAGACTAAGCATACAGATGCGCATTGGCTATTGTTTGGTCAAAATGGAGACTAACAGAAAGTTCTTGAGACACTTCAAGTATACCTTTTATTTATATTTCTTGATAAGTTGAAACTAAATTTGTTTTGATAAAGTTAATGTTTCTATTAATGTAACAGAGAACCCCCCCCACATACACACACACAAAAACAAGATGTATACAAAAGTAGGAACCCTATTATATGATTCTTAAGAAAGAAAATCCAATTAATTATTCCATAGATATATAAAGATTGTATTTTGTCAGAAAAAAACTTAAGCAAACAAGATTATGCTCTTCCGACCCATGTAATAGCTATGCAGAACCCTTTCTTTTTCCTGCAGAAGGGGGCTGCGAAATTCGTCAAACATTTTTTAGCTTATAGAGAAGACGAGTATTGAAGACAGAAAACCTATGAGAGCCAGAGAGTCGAACAAAGTTGCTAGGAATCCAGCCTTGACTTAACTTGGGCTTGATTGAACTTGGTGTTTCCAAGCTTGACTGCGTACTTGAGCTGATCATAGATCTAATAGACCTATCGCGCAACACCTCTGAGCTTTCGAAGCATGTTAATGACAATAAACTACACTTGCCAGATTTTTCGAGTCTATTTTTTATTTTTATTTTCAAAGGAATCTATAACTTTACAATAGAGAGATTGTGAATACATCATATATTTATCTCCTGGTATGTGTTAATATGCATATACCAAAGCTATAACATGAGCACCACTCCCCCCCCAACCAACTACAAGACGCTCACCTAGCCAACATTCCCCACTTGTCCGACTGTAACTGACCAAGACCACTCAATATTAGTGAGCTATTACGCACTCTTTCAAGGGTGGCTGATTCTAGGCAAACCTCCTAGCTATCTCTGCACCCCTACCTCATTTATCACTGGGGGGTCATTGATACGAATCCTTATAATCATACCACTAGTATTGGACCATTACCTTTCTGGAAAAAAAAAAAAAGAATCCTCATAATCATAAGTTGGACTATTACTTATTTTTTTTTTGAAATTGGTAAAAATAATGGACTATTACTAATTTTAATATTGTTATAGCATGTCTCTCTAAGAGAGTGGAATTTATCCTTTATTAACTAGAGGATCCCAAAATCATGTTATTCCTGCACTACCTACAATTAGTAGACTAAATAATTCCAAACTCAGCACTAACACTCTGTTTGGATGATTGTAACATAATATTTCATAATGTATCATATTGTATTATATTGTACTGTATTGTTTTAATGAATACAACATTTGGATAGATTGTATCATTTTTCGATGATACATAATGTCACACATTAACAATTTGAAGGATAAACTTACAAGAAAAGTAGGGTACGAGTATGAGTAGAGCTACTATGAAGGTAGGGTAAAGGATAAACTAAGAATATTAAATAATAAGTAAAAACAAAATGAGAGAGAAAAAAAAGGTAACAACGCGATCACACCAGATCGGCCATTACACAAAATGAGACTTTTCATCGTGACCTAACAATGGTTTTAAGACACAATACAATAAAATTTAAGGAACAATCAAAACAAACATTGTATTTAATCCAACAGCACAATAGGTAACAGCCATCCAAACAAGTTGTAAAACCAAATGGTACAACCAAACTACAACATTAATCTTCACAAAGACAAGTAATACGAGAAGCTAAGTTTCAATATCCAGACTTTACCTTCCCATTAGCACTGCCACCACCATCTCCTTTCTTCTTGTCTGCATTATCCGATGAAGCTTTCCCATCCCCTAAAGTAAAAAAATATGAAAACCCCACTTCGTAAAAAACACTGAAACTAAGAAAAACTATTAATTTCCACCAAATTAACGAGCAAGAACATACAAGAGAGTGTATTGTATGTATGTACCTGAAAAGGCCATAATTTGACGAAGCTTAGAAGGAATGGCATCAATGGAGGAGGTGGTGGGTGGGGGAGGAAGTCTAGTAGGGCCTCCATGGGCTGCTCTGTAATTCTTTTCTCTTCTCTTCTTCCCTTTCCCTCCCATCTAGACCTTTGCAATTCGTTAAACCCTAGCACTCTCCTTTACCAGCGTCGAAGCAAGCAGCATTAAATGCAAATAGGTCCTCTTATTCCTTGAATTGTTGAAATGGACAACTTACAAATTTTTGAAATTTCAGTTAAGCCCTATAGAGTATAGATGGAGAGGGTTTCTCATCGTTACTGTTTTAACTTTTAGATAGGGGTGTTCACCGTTTGGTAAAATTGACCCAAATCGAAAAAGTGAACCAAATTGATAAAATAAATCATCTTTATTTGATTTAGTTTATATTTTTTAAAATTGATAATAATTGGTTTGATTTTGATTTTGTTCAAAAAACTCGAAGAAATAATCTAATCGAACCGATAAATTATATATATATATATTATTTTTATAATTATATATATATGATATATTATTTTTTATGAATGTTTTTAAATATCTTATATTTTTTTCATCAAAATTTATTTATAATTTAAATATCTAGTATTAGATGTACATCATGTTACTGTTTTGTGTGGTAATCTCATTTTTTTTTGATGAATTGTTATCTTTTTGAATGAATCGTTTTTTTATTTTCGTGTATGGTTAATAACTCAACAACCGAACCAAATCAAATCCAAATCGATAACAACCAAACCGATAAATATATATTATATTTAGTTTGGTTTAATTTTAATAATTTAATAACCAATTATATTGATTTAATTTTGATTTTGATCAATAACCGATCCAAACCAATCCATGAACACCCCTAAATTTTTAGACCCCCACATAATTAGCAACATCAACAAAAAGGACCCCGAGGCGTTTAAGAAAAATCAAATAGTTCAAAAAGTGATTTGGCATGTTTTTGAATTTGATGGGATTTGATGATATTTTTAATAATAAATGTGACATATTACCATAGCAAAATCAACAATTACATCCAAACAGCACCCCTTCTTTTCGGAATGAGGCCTCAAAAACAAAACAGAAATAATCTAATTACAAAGTTTATCCATCAAACCTTTTGTCATTCTTAACTTTCTCTGATAATCTGAACAATGCTAGTCTTTCCCTACCTTCAAACTGTAATTTTTATATAATAATATCTCTTTTTATAGTGTTATGTCTGTACAGTTTTTAATTTTTTATAATCCAAATATGGTAAACTATTGCTCTTATCTCTGCAGTCACAATCTTCGTCTTGCCTTCCTATCAATGTTTCCTTTGTAGTAATCTGAAAGACTTTGTTATATCAACCTGTTTTAGAGTTATATTATACCAGCTGTTAACTTTATCCCATAACTCCCTTGTGCAACTACAATCTATGAACAAATGCTTTGCAATTTCAGCCTCACCATTGTCACACAAACAGCATGACACATTTTCACATTTGATGTCCATTTTGTGTAATTTGTCTTTGGTCAGTAATTTTCTTATACAGTCAACCAGGGAGTAATCCTATGTTTTGGAATGGTTAAAGTGGCACACTTATCTTATCCCACATGGCTAAATAGCTCTTAGTCATAAAATATTTTTCATTGCTGGTCAATGAATATCTCTCCATAGTATACCAATTATGCATCATAGTTTTCATTTTGTGTATACTCCTTTAATATCAATTAGGGCTATGTGGGTCCAAATATCACTATCCTGCTTCATATGTATTTCATGTACCCATCTCACCCATAGAACATTCTTCTTCTCACTAAGTAGACACATTTGCTTTTCAATCGATGCAAAATTTCAGAGTTTACATTCCTTTATGTTGGGTCCACCATACTTCTTAGATAGACACATCATATCTCAAGCAACCAAGGAAATTTTCTTCTTCTCAGTACGTTGCAATAAGTATTCCATGTACTTCCTATCCACCTCTTTCAGCACGCTTGGGGCAATATGAAAAATAACCCCCAAAAATTATAGAGAGAATATAATTGAGATAATGATTTGAATTATAGGTATTTTGATGAGACAACATGAATTTTCTCTGTAATCTTCTTCACCAGTTGATGGAACTCCAGTTTACTCCATTTTTTTGGAGTGAGTGCCAAGCCTAGGCACCTTGTGAGAAATGTACCAAGAACAAATTCAGTGATCTGCAGCAATTTCACATGTTTATCTTGATCCACTCTTTCAATGAAGATACTTGATTTCTCCAGATTAGTTATTAGCCCAAAGGTCTTTGTAAAACTTCCATCACACTGGTGACCGAGGTCACATTTCCTTTGCAGAAAGTCATCAGGTCATCAGCATATATAAGAATGTTCGTTTCATCCCTTTGCACATTGAGTGAAGTCTAAAATCAGGAAGTTCAATCATTTTTCTCATTAATCTAGAGAAATACTCCATCACTAGTACAAACATGAAAGGGGATATTGGATTCCCCTGTCGCAAACCCCTCTTACCATCAAAGCACCCATGTTCCACTCCATTCACTTTGACTGTAAATTTAACTGTGATGACACATGCCGTGATCAAATACACAACATATCTTGAAAATTCAAACCCAACTAACACTTCTTCTAAAAAAATTCACCTTACCATATCGTAGGTAAGGAAATTTTAATTTGGTCCGATATTAAATCTCAAAAAAAGAAGTAAAATCAGAGTCGAACCAAATCAAAAAAGTCCAGATTTAAGTATAAAATACTTACTTTAGGCCTCAAAAATTTTGAGATCCCATATTGACATACACCACTAAATAGAATTAATATGTTTTTAATCAAATATTTTATTTAATAAATTAAGTCTAAAAAATGACATTGAATAGTCATCTTTTTAAACCTCTTTTTTTTCTCTTTCATTTCATTCATTTCTCTCTCCTTCATTTTTCTCCCTCTTTCATTTCATCTTCTTAATTCTCTTTTGTTGATTGAATATAATAATACATACCAATTTCAATACCAAATATGTGATATATATAATAATATGCATTATATGTACATTGACATGATGTATCTCAATAACTGAGTGTTATACATACTGATATATATATCAATATGTATGCATATTATTTCAGCTATACAATAAATTAGTATGTATACTAATAATATGTATACATATTATTACAGTTATACATACTAATAATATATTCCATTTTTCTTCAAAACTCTGTATACTAATTTATTGCGAAAAGTATGAGATATATTTTTATTAAATATCGATTTTGATTAAAAAAAATTAAGGAGATGAAAAATAGAAGAGAGACACGAGTATAAAAAAATATGGAATATATTTTGATAGAATATTGATTTTAACTAGAGAGATAAAAAAAATGAAATGAAATTGAGGAAAAATGGAGGGGAGATTTAAGGAGACAAAATGAAAGAGGTAGAAAAAGAGGAGACAGACATGGATGGAATGAAAGAGGGAAAATTAAGGAGAGATTTAAGGAGATAGAATGAAAAGTGAGAGATTAAGGAGAGAGATACAATGTTTCAAAACATAGGCTATAAAATCAGACAAATTTATGAGTCTTGTGATACAAAAAGAAAAAATTAGATAAAATGTCCATTGAGTTAATTTTCTTACACAAAAATAGTTCACTTAAAAAATAGCCCATTTATTACCAAATTTGATCATTCGCGTTTCTTTTAGTACAAAAATTGGCTATTCGGCCATTTTCATTACCTCCGTGTCGGCCTCTTCGTTCTTTCACATTCGGCCACTTACCAACTTAGCTTTAAGCTTTTTTTTCCAGATGGTGGTATCAATCTCATTGAGATTCAACCCATCGAAATATACACACAGAAATCTCAAAGATCTTTCCTCACTCCTTGAATCTTTTATCCGCACAAGTATTTGTCATCTCCTTCAAAGATTTAGAGGGGATTAGAGAACACATCAGGATTTAAGATAGATAGCCAAAAAGGAAGAGAATTTCACTTGAACTTTGTTGAACATCACTTGGAGGCGCACAAAAGTCATCAGAACCTTATTCAGAAGGTTCACCGCACTTGCGAAGAGAGTTCAACAACATTTGAATGATCTTCGAAGCTCAAACCCAGACATGGCGTTTCAATTCTTGGGAGAAAAGTACGGAAATGACTGTTCTAGTACTTTCCTAATTAAAGCCTTGGATGTACGAATGGAACTTGGACTGGATCTAGTATTTTTTTTGGCTTTTCATTATTAGTTTTTAATAGGAAAAAGGACATGGGCTGACCCTTTTAAAAAATAATGGCCCATGTTTGGGCCATTGGACACTACATGACCAGTCGGCCAAACAAATTTCACATAATGATCATTTCATAATCTGGGCCATTCAGGCTTTTTTTTTTAGAGAAATTACTTAAAGAGCCAAACATCCCTACCATATTTACCAACTCTCCATTACTTTATTTTAATTACTTAATATACCATATGTTAATAATAATCCCTCGGATACATCCCCAAACCCCATCGGATACATCCCCAAAAATTCAGCTTCTTATAACCCTCGGATACATGTTGTAACTCCCCAGATACATGCGGTTACATGTTGTAATCCCTCAGATACATGCGAATACATGTTGTAATCCCTCAGATCCATGTGGATGCGATGAATCCTAAGACTAAATCATGTATCCGGATAGTGAATACATGCGACTAAACTCGGATACATGCGAATACATTCAAGTTACTTATGTATTTGAATATCTTATGTGATGTATCAGAGAAAGTAGTGGAATAATGAGTAATTAGCTCCTAAAGATGTGAGTTTTATGTAAGTTGCCCTTTTTTGTGCTCCAATTTTTTTTGGGCTAAAAATCTGCTTTTTTTAAAAATAAATAAATAATAATAATTAAATACAAATTTATGAAAACTGCATAATTATTGTATAGAATATGTTCATATATAAGATATACATATAGAAAGTACATAAGATGTGTATAAAAATTGTATAGTTGTTGTATAAAATATGTATCTGCATAAAATATATATAAAAGTTGTATAGAATGTGTATAGAAACTATATAGTTGTTGTATAAAGTACGTATCTATATAGGATGTGTATAACAATTATATAATTGTTGTATAGAATATGTATCTAAATAATTATTGCAACTAAAGATTGTATAGAATGTGTATAAAAAAGGTATAATTATTGTATAGAATATGTATCTGTATATGATGTGTATAGACACTGTATCATTGGTGTATAGAATATGTATAAGATGTGTATAAAAATTATTTAATTATTATATAAAATATGTAACTGTATTTGGTATCAAAGATACATGTATCTGGTATAAAAAATACATGTATCTTTTATCAAAGATGCACTAATACATGTATTTCTTATTGTATTTTAAAAAATATACTTTTTTATATTTGATTGATAAAAAAAGAGAGCAATAATTATAATATTATAAAATTATATTTGATTGTTAAAAAAATAGTAATTAAGAGAATAGATTTTTTCTTAAAAGGAGCTGGAAGAAAAAACATAAAAAAAAAATGCAACGAATAAAACAAAAAGTAGCAATTTCTTTTTAAAAAAGGAACGAAAGATAAGCGATAGAAAAATTGGAAAGCGGCAGAAGGTAGGTAGCAAATGGCCAGAAAATGGAAATTCAAATCTTTTGGCCATTTGTGTGGCATTATCTCCAGCCGAAGGGCTACTTTTGTCCTTGCCCCTTTTTAATAGCCTGGTCAGATTTAGGCTAAGCAGATTGTAAACTCTTTAATTGATTTATATATTTTACCTCATTAATGGGGTCCTTTGAGGAAAAAAAACTATCTAGAATTTGAGATTGTTTAGAGGAGATTTGGAGTTGGTCGAGATTGAAAAAAAATCAGCTCATTGATACATAGTTATACATCATATATACACAATTTGTACACGATCGATACATTACATATACATGCGACTATTTTTTGTTGTACATTTCAGATATATATTTATATATCATATATACACATTTATACACCATTTATATAATATCGATACATTACATATACATTATATAACTATTTATACATTACATATATATGAAGTATACATTAAATATACATGTGATATAATATTGATACATTATATATACATTAAATATACATGCGACCATTTTTGTTAAATTTTTTTGTCACCTGTATGAAAGAAAGATGTAGAAATTTGCTTCATCACATTGTTTCCATTTTTGAATGCGAGAAATACGTTGAGAAGTCGTGTATACACTAATGACATTCACTATAAAAAATGTGGCTATTACCCACAGTTTTTTAATCATTTAGCCACGATTTTATACGAGGCTAAAATTCATTTTTTGTAATGACTTTTAGGCTATTTTTTTATGTAAAAGAACTTGGCTATATTTATTGCAAGCTAATTTATATTATTGTATATATATAAAATATCCCATATTCAAATGGTTCTGGACCGTAATTTCTCTTACTAAATACTATTATATGATATAGAGATTTTTGTCTTGTATATCACTTTGCCCAAACTTATAACCAATGGGCTTATAGTTTCAAACCTTTCTGATTTGGCCAATTTTGTATATAATTTGAAGAGAATTTGACCATTTAATTGCATGATTTTCCTTTCAAATGGGTTGATCTATATTTTTTGCTCTCAGATTGATCTTTATTTTTAACCCATATCAATCAAACTTATATCTAGTGGTGCATATAAATTCTTTAAGAGTGCAGAACATAATTTATGAAATATTATGATATACCCTGCAAAAAAAATATTTATCTTGAAAGGTAAAAACTAAAGATCACCACAAAGTAGAGATAAAAGTGCAAATGACCCAAAATTGACATTGTATGTCAAGTTGACTCACTAAATGACATAAAGCAGCCTACGTTTATGAAATTGGCATCTGGTAGCCCATACCTATATTTCAGGCTACAAAACTTATATCTCCCGAAATTTTTTCTTTTAGAATAGCTTTAAATTTTCAAATCCCTCCCCCCTCCCTTTCCTCCTCCTATCTCTCTCTATCTTCTTAAAATTTTATCCAATTACTTTTCTCAAATCTTCTCCCCAAATCTCTCTATCATTATACCAAACACGTACTCTATATCTCACACACCATACTAATAGTTAAATAACAAATAGCTCACCTATATTAAACACTTACGACTTAACCATAGAAACTTACGACTTAACCATGAAAACTTACGATGATTTGTTGATAATACCTTTCGATTATATTTTGATAGAGCGATCATATAAAGCATGATCTCAACTCTCAAGTGTCTTTTAACATGCAATTTGTACGTTTCTTTAAAGTTGGACAGATATAAGATCTATTTTTACTAATGAGTTAAAGAGGAGACAAAATCAAATGGATCACGTGAAATCAAACATGAAATAAAGATTAAAACTTTTCACCAGAAAAATTATTATAATCTTGGATGATGGCACTTAATTAGATTTACGACTGTCAAATTTGTTAAAGAAATGAGCGAATATGCCGGTAGCGATGGTGTTGGGAAAGAAGACAACTTTACATTGTTACTTGTGATAATTTATTCGACAACTTTAATTAGAGGTGTTATCAACTTTAAATTATTATTTATATTTTTTTATCTGTATATTTATAATTTATTTTGATTGGGTGATCTTAGATTTTGTTGAAAACATTTTTAAGATCTTGAATATAATTTTTTGAGATGTTTAGAGACAATTTGAGGCAAAAGCTGATTTTCGGATTAAAAATGACTCTGTATGTGTTTCCCCCATTATATCATGTGTATATTCTTCTGCATATCAATGTATATCATCTTGGATTTTCTTTTATCTTTTGTATATCATGTATTTTATGTGATATATATTGATATATACAATATATAATGTGATATATACATATTGTAGTGGCATCCATGAAAATTCCTCTATAATGTACACTGATATACATGATATACAACGTGAGATACACATGTCACAAAAGGGTATATTTTAGGTTTGATTTTTTACTTGAAGCAAATTCAAATCACTTTTTAATATTCCTCAAGTTTTATACATAGCCTTGTCCAAGTATTTTCAACCAATTTCAACCTCACTCACTCTTACTCAATTAATCCAACAGAAGAGGAGGATTAGGAGGAGGGGCAGAGAAGAAACAAATTAAAATTTGTATTATCCTTTTTTTTTTCTCTATTATTTTTTTTATGCTTTGTCCTTATCTGAGTTAAGATGAAAATGGTTATATTTTAAGTTAGATATTGGTATCCATTATCATATTCAACCAATAGAACTGTATAAAAAACATGAGATATATTTTAATAGAATGTCAATTTTAATTAGAGTTATCTTAAGCCTGAGTCCAGAATTAGCTACTTATAAACGTCAAATTTATTTTTATATTGTAGAGGAATTGGCCAACAATCCCGTTCATGTAACCGAATCTCATGTATGTGGGTTCACAGTATTGCATATCTATTTGGAAGAAAATCATGCTTTACAAAATTAACTCACATTCATGTTCATACTAGTTATTCAGTTTATAGATCAATTTATAATTTAGTTATAATTGTTAGCATGGAGCTTCAATTTCAGTTATTTAGTTATAATTGTCAGCTTGGAGCTTCAATTTCAGATATTTATTCATCTTTACAAAATTTTATTTGTTTACCCCTTATATTTACCATTATCCCAGAAAGACTCGCTCTTTTTTTTTTTTTTTTTTTTTTTTTTATTGAGGCGGACCCTTTATATAAGTATTTGTCATTATTTCAGAAAGACTGGCTCTATTTTATTGAGGAGATGGACTATAAGATTTACTGGATATCCTTCAGAGGCATTTAGCTTGTAAATGTCTGCAAGCAAATACTGTAAATTATTTCACCAATCATGTTGATGGGAGTTTAGTCTTATTTATATTGCTCAAACTTTTAGTATTTCCAGAAATTATCCCAATAATATTAATTTTTTAAGTAATCTTAGAAGCTCATAATTTAGATTAATGGGTATTTATGCTTCTTTTTCAACTTCATGTTTTCAACTTTCAGGCAAAACTATTATTTCAGATTTGTTGGTTATGATGACCTTTTTTCAGTTATATCAAGCAGTTTAATAATTTATGTTATTAAGTTTAGGATTCACTTGTCTGACAATATTAGTATTGAGTACCATCATATATATATTTCACCCCAAGTTTAGGGCGCGACAACAATGCTACACTAAAATTTACTATTTTTATAAGCCATGATAATAAATTAATAATCCAACTCCACTTGCTACCAATAGAACATAAGTTATTTAAGAAATGTTGGTTCTAATAGAGCGCACATAAAATTAAAACCATGCCAAACTTGGTAAACATGAAAATATTGAGTTAACATTTACCTTTTATAAAGAAAAACACAAGTCAAATGAAGAATATTTTAGGATCAAATGGCAACCAATGGGAGGTGACCAACAATGCAATCTTCTAGATAATGTGCTTAATTAAGAATTAAGACATGCTAGTAGAAAACAATAATTCCCCAATGATTTCATCTGGCTAATATATTTATGTGCTCGAGTATCTTCAGCATGATAAATAATGGAAAAAAGATAAGTGTTAATAATATATAAAAGTAGAAAAAAATATAATTTCTTAAAATATTAAATAAAATAAGATAAAATTGAGAAAATTACATAACACACCAACATTAGATGCCTAATTACGCTTTATGCCTATAATTTAAATCAATAACGTTCCTTGCCAATTAGTCAAAACTATTGGTATATAGCCACTCCTCCCTCCCTCCTATTCTTCTCGCCTCTCTCCCCCTCTCCCTCTCTCTCGTTGCCTTTGCCTCCCTCTCTCTGATTTATCTCCATTTTTAATTCACTGTTACTCTCTTTCAATTCACTGTAACTCCACATATCATATGCAGAGTGTTTTTTGTCATTTCTTGACAGTGAAAAAATGCTCTAAACAGAGGACCTTTGTATTTGTATATAACATATATGTATAACACAGAGAGGAGAGAAAGAGAAATTGTATTCGTTGATACGAATTATATTTTTTATTTATTGATATTAATTATATTTGTATTCGTTGATACAATTGAATACAAATTGTATTTTATTGATACGAATTGTATTTGTATTTGTAATATGTATAATACAAAGAGGAGAGAAAGAGAAATTGTATTCGTTGATACGAATTGTATTTGTATTTGTAATATGTATAATACAAAGAGGAGAGAGAGAAATTATATTCGTTGATACGAATTGTATTTTATATTTATTGATACGAACTGTATTTGTATTCGTTGATACAATTGAATACAAATTATTTTTCGCTTATGAATTGTATTTGGTTTGTATTCGTTGATACAATTGAATACAAATTGTATTTCATTGATACAATTGATAACCAGAAGGTTATTTGACTTTGACGTATAATTAATTGATACTATTAAAAATTTTAATGGGGGTTGTTTTCTGACCTAGCTAGAAAACCATTAACATTAAGAATAGGATCATTGAGATCTAGTTTTATTTTATTTTAAGTTCACTAGTTTATTAAAAAAAGTTCACTAATTAATATTTGTTCACTCAAATTTACTTCATTTTTGTGGTTTGCTTATTACTTCCCTTCGCTCGCTGACCCATCATGCAAAAGGTATATTATTAGAGTGAGTGTGCTTTATATAAAGTAAAGGCTCTAAACTTCGCTCCTTCGACTGATTGTTCGCATCGGATCTCAAGTTCTCTATTGTTAACCAATGTTGCCCATAATTAAAATATACTTTAAGATATTGCTTTTTATTTTTAAATACAAGTAACTATCTTAAGACTAGGGTGAACTTACGAATATGAAAGAGTGAAAAGAAAAAAGAAGATATTTAGTAGAATTTGAACCACTGAACTTCGATGATGTATGATAAAATTACAATTATTAGTCAGACAAAAAAAATATTAATTTCAATATCATATATCGACCGTCTCTAAGTGAATAAAATTAAAATATACCATTACGGAATGGTAAAATGAGAACTTTTCACCCTTAGTTAGAGGTTTTAAAATTAAATCCTGCAAATAGAGAAATTGATGATCCTAGAGAGTGCTGCCTCTTTTATGAGCTCTGTGACACGAATCTAAAGATCCGACCCAGTCAGGGCGTAGTCAGGTCGAGCCAATGAATTTATCCGAACCTCATTCGAAAGAAAACTAGATTATTTGGTTAAAGTTATTTTTTTTTATATATAGTAGATGTTGAATCTTCTTTGATTTTTTTGTGTGTTTATATTTTTCATATTTTGAAATTTGAACTCCCTTAATGAAAATCCTACCTCCGCCATTGAAGTCAATAAATTTCGAATATCAATGATTATCAAATAACACAAAGTATACAACTATATATTTCAAGTAAAATGAAAATATTCTTTCTGTTTTTTATTTGATATAATTTTTTTTTATACAACTGTATTGGTGAGGTAGGTGCAGAGGCGATTCTAAGATTTTTAGAACATGGGCCGGTGCACCGCTAAAAAAGAAAGAAAATATGTATGTAGTGGGAATTGAACCCTAGACCTCAAGGTAAATAGCTCAACCTTTAACCAAATGCACCATTTAGTCTCCTTGTAGCATAGGTTCCAGCATTTAATATTATACTAATTATAAAAAATATATACATAAAATATCTAGTTTTATGGGAAGACCATGAATTCCCGTGCCCCATTTTTTTAACCTAAATTCGCCCCTGGGCAGGTGGTAATGCTTTGGTTAGTAAGGGGATAAAACAAGAAAAACAAAGGACTATAAATAATATAGGAATAGTGACAAAAGACTATGCCATACTATAAGTTTCAATAACAACTTAAAAGTCAACATATGAAAGACTTCTGCAGCTATTTGACTTTTACTGAGGCCACTACCAATCAAGTTGTGAATTCCACACCTTTTCCATAGTTATGGTGTCCAATTAATTTGGGTACATCTCAATTAATTTATCAAATACTTATTATCTTTTATCAATATAAGTATTGATTAATTTTGTCAGATTAATTTTGTGTATATCTCAATTATTTCATATCAAATTCTTATTATTTTTTATTAGTCGAAGTGTTGGTTAATCCTGTCCATCAAAATTTAAACATACCAAAATAGATTATTGGCTTAAATAGTCAGTCTCTTAAATTTGTCAGAAAAAATTATTTTAGACGCTTAAACTATGCCTTATTTCAATATTTGAACACTTCAACTTCTAATAAAGTATTCTAATAAGACACTCTGGGTTCAATTTTTTTTTTTGTGTGTTCTCACACGTCTATTAAGTAGTTAAGTGAACCACATAATATGTCATTTTCTTTAATTATATGCATTCATCTGAATATGCCATAAATTTCCAGACGTTTTCTACTTGAGTTTGATGTGTATAATTAAATAAAGGAGATGACATATTTTATGTGATTAACTTAATTACCTAATAGACGAATGAAAACACATGCATTTTTTTTTTTGAAATTTGAACCAAAAGTGACTAAGTGGAACACTTTATTAAAAGTAAAGGTGTTCAATAGAAATATGACTTAGTTCAAGTGTCTAAATAAATATCAGAATAAAATTAAGGAGTAAGATACTAAATTCGATGACATGATATCAGTAATTTGTGTTCACTCCGAAAACAAGAATTTTGGAGATAGGCAGACTTTCCAAACAATACAAGTCTTCTTGTTCCCATTAAACCATTTCTCCAGTTATTAATTACATAGAACTATTTGTAATTTAATTACATTATGTATTTTATTCAAATGAAAAAAGTGTTGCTGTTAGATGCATTAATATAGTGAATATGAAATATGTATGAACAAGAAGAAAACTTAGTGGGAATAGAATTTCTAGAAGTTATCATATTTAATTTTACTTGACCTCTATTATTCTAGCAACTAGAAATAAATTTTGTCCTATAACATGTACTATGGTTGACATTCTGCTGCTATGTTTGTCTTTAGTAAATCTCTATGAATCTTATTGTACTTTTTTTAGGGTGAAAAAAAATCTTATTGTACTTATTTTATGACAATAAGTTAAAGAACATTATATTCTTGAAAACCTTGAGTAGTAGACTACATGTTTAATTAGCATATGTCACCAAATTTTAGTAATAATTAATAATCCTAAACAAAAAAAAAGTAGTAATAATTAATAACAATTATTCTTTTCTGGTACTTGTAACTATATTTATTTTTGCCTCACTGTTAGTATTACTGATTTCAATAAATTAAAATATTTTAACACCTTGAAGTAACTATCTTGACCTAAAATAAAAGCAAAATTAGAGCTAATTAGTTTTGAGAATATTATGTCTCTAATGCTCTGCACCCTAAAGTTTGAGAACTACTCCCTCCGTCCATATTAGTTTTCATGTTGCACTTTTTAAGAGTTAATTTAATTAATTTTCAAACTTAAATTAATTAGATTAGATCAACTTAATATTTTACAACTAAAATTAATTCGATATTCAAAAACTATAAGAAAAGTACTATAAACTGTAACTTTTCTCATGTCAATTTGATGAAAATATATATTTTAAAATGTTGGTCAAAATTTACATAGTTTGACTAAAATTTCATTGGATTAGGGAAGCTTGTAGCATTGGTCCGACACAATTCCAAAACTTAATAAGAAGTTGGGGGCGTGCCTGTCGGCCCCTAACCCGTCTCCAATTACTGAAAGTCCTATGTTGCCTTTGTTCCTTCTTTTTCGAGCGCACTAACGAAAAATCTAAGATAATTCTTTGTTGTCAAGAAGCGAAGCATGACAACTAATATGAAATGGAGGAAGTATCATTTATTCATGTGTTTTATCTCTTTTTATTTCACTTGACTTTTTTACAAAATATAATATAGTGTTTTAAAGATGTTAGAATCCTTTATTTGAAGTGAACAAAAAATTTCGGGGTACCTAACAAACAAACAAACAAACAAAAATACACAAAACCGAAGCTTATGAGAATTTTTTTATTTGATACTGTCTCTCTCGTTTGGACTGACCATGGGAAGAAAAAACAAAGAAAGAAAGAAGGATGAAACTTGTGTGAAGGTTTGGAAAAAATGGTTTAACATAGAATATTTTAGAAAAAGAAACTCTTTAAACTTGAAATATTAGCCTGATACATACTTTCAAAAGTGAAAATAGGTCAAGTCTCAAGATTTTCTCATCAAGCATAAATTTGTTGATTGTTGGAATTAAGACCCCATGACCTAAAAGTACTGCACTCTTTAGTCTAGTCAAGTCACATTGATCTATTGTTCTACCTTATTCTAACATGGTGGGAAATATATAGTTATTTAAACAAATGTAAGAGTTTAACTTATACGCAACTCAGGATTTGATTTAGTGGTAAGAGCATAACAATTGATGTTTTGATTAGGCCGATCAAAGGGGTAGAGGTGACTCCCTTATACACTGAATTTTGAACCGTGAGATTTCTCAATTATTAAAAAAAATATTGGTTATAAAATAAGGGTTTAACTTGTAATACTTACAGACATATAAGAATTTCTAACTTTTATCGGTTTTATGTTACAACACTTTATAAGTTTTTGATCTATGATTTCCATGTAAGATTACTAACTTGTAATTGGCTTTTAACCGACCTCATAATGTAAAAGCTATTACGCGGTCAATATATATAAGTTACACTTCCAAAATTATTGGAGAGCTAGGTTAAATTTTACTTTTGGAGAGTTAGGTAAAATTAATTATTAGAGAGTTAGGTAAAATTAATTTAAACAAGATCACATTTCATTATCAAATGATTCTTGTAAAACAAGTTAATTTGGGCAAGACTTCAATAGTAACTACCATTAACAGACATTTTCTTGTGTGTCTCGAGTCTGTTTGAATGAAACTGTTGGAATCATTCCAGCTTGTGGAAAATTAGTGAATTCATACTCAAGTCTTTGATATATATGACCAATATAATGAAGACTTGTATATAAAATATTAGTCTTCTTAAATTTTTATATTGGAAAATATTCACATTAAATTTACAAGTACTGACATAATTTTCTTCTATCAAGTTTGGATTTGAAACATTGAATATTTTCATGTGAAAGTCACTTAAGGGATGATAAGTACTTTTCTCCCACCAAATTTGCATTGAATTGAGATTATTAGTATCTCCACGTGGAAGGTATATATGAACAAGTGTATTCTACAAGTTAGAATAAAATTCATATATATGTAATTAAATGGGAAAAATTCCTATATACACAAAGTAAGACCCCATAATTATTAAATACAGCAGAAGTTTTTCATTTATCAAACATATATAGTAGGTATTTTTTAAAACTTATATAAAATCATGCTTCAAATTTTGGCCACGTCTTCGAATCTCGCTCATTATTTTCCAAAATGTGATTGATATATTTGTTGGGGCTATCACTAGGAGCAGAAGATAATATTGAAAACTGTCAATATCTTACTGAATTTTAAGGAATAAAAAGAAAAAATACATATCAAATTTTGATATCATAAATTTCAAAAAATAAAATATATGTCATGATATGTTTAAGAGTTAAGACTATAAATTTTATAGGTCTTTGTTTCTTAAATTTTGCATTGAGTCAAAATATGTTATGTAAATCGATAAATACTCGCGAACGAACCTAGAATAAAGAATTTTTCTATAAAACTGAAATAACAATAGGTCCTTGAACAAAATTTTTATCGGATTAGTGAAAATATCTAAATTTTTTCTCTATATTTAATAAATCATCAAAATTAATTAATGCTACCGCCACAAGAAATATAAATTATCTGAATAGTGTCGCCAAATATTTTTGGTCCCTATATTTTTTTTTGTTGGATTAAATTGAGTGTAAATGTATTATTAAAAAAAGTTTAATGTAATATGGCATTCAATTAGGAGAGAGAAGAGGAGATTTTTATTATGTAAGTATATTTTGAAGAGAATAGTGATAATAGGATGATATTATAATCCTAAAAAAATAAAAAATAATATTAATAAACAATTACCCGAGTGATTATCAAGGAATTTACTCAAAAGCTTTGAATAACAAATTAGGAAACAGAAAGTTTCAAACTTGATTTTAGAATTTATTTTTAGTCTATATTTGGGACTTTTTCTGTTTTTAATTATTGAATATTTTCTGGTGAGTGAAAGTAAAGTAGGGGCATAATAATAAAGTAGAAGAAATGAAAAGGTCCAAGTCTCAATAAAGTGCGAAAAGGTTTTGATTATTCCATTTCAAGAAGAAGCAGCTTCCACGAAAACGACATGTCCAAATATACTACCTAGTGGTCTATTGCCTTGTATTTTAAGTTTTTTTTTTTTTTTTTTTGCATTCCTTACTCTATCTCTGCTAATATCTATTTTAAAGTCCAAGTCGGACTAATTTAGATTCGCACCTGTAAGTTCATTTTGAGAGTAAAATATTTTATACGCAGAAAGGAAAGAGTTTACCGACCGCATAACAATTCATTCTTGTGTGTATCAAAGGCGATTTATTGTCATGGCTAAAACTCGTGACCAGTGGCAGAGCTAGAACTTTCATTTAGAGGGTTCGAATTATAAAAAGTAAACACACGAAGAAGCCAAATTAAAGGGAGTTCAACATCTACTATATATATATGTAAAAAATAATTTTTACTATGTATAAATAATATAATTTTCTGCTGAAGGAGGTTCAGATGAACCTTCTAGGACCTTGCTAGCTCCGCCCCTATTCGTGACCTTTATTTAGAATAAGTAAACACTTATATTATTTTACCACAACCTTTATTGGTACCTTGTATTTGCTGTTATTACTCACATCTAAATTAAAGTAAGACAATTTCGTTTACTAAATTCTCGCATAACAATTTCGTTTTACTAAATTCTTGGGCTGTTTTCAATAATTGATACTAAACTAATTTCTTGTATAAGATATACTTTTAACATAAAGTAAGATAAACTAATAACTCTACGGTTTGAATTGTGACATATTGACACTGAATATCAGAATTAAGAATTATTTGATTCATATATTCATTAGCGTAGAAGTTGTAAACATTAATAGTGTAAATGATTTTTTACATTATCAAATTATTTAAAAGATATTTACAAATAATCATGTATAAATCTTTGTGCAAAAAAAAGTAAGTGTAGATAATATGTTAGATATCCTCACTTTTATTTTTATTTTTTCCGGAAAATAATTAATTACTTATATACTTAGAAAAAAACTTGGGACACACCCACTTAATTTCTTTTTCTCCAATATATATCAACGAGAATTTTTTTTTGGAAAATTTTAGAGCACAGCCATCAATCGAAAGTCTCGATAGTTAACCTACTTAAACCAGTCAAAGGCAACGTAACTTTCAACCCGAAAAACAGAAACAAGAAAAAAGAAAAAAGAAAAAGAAGCTAGTGATGAAGTCAAACTTTTGATTAAATAGATTCAAAATATAAAAAAGTAACAATATCCTATCAAAAAAAACCTAGAGAATTGCACAAAATAGGATTAAAATCTGCTTACATATTATTATTGTAAGATCACACAGAATACATAAAAAAAATATACTATACCATGTCAAATATATTGATAGTATATTATGTCAAGGGTAGCAAAAATAAGATAATTATGTCAAGGGGGATGCGAATTCAAACTACTACTTTTCCTTGTTATCGTGAGTGCGTCTGTCGTTCTCTTTATTATAGTATACTATTATATGTTCAAAAAGTAATTTTGATCTTTCATATGTAGTGTAATTTTTCCGCTAAGAAAGTTTGAATGAACCTATTGTACCCCTTTGATTGAGCACATGATGAATTTTAATTTTATACATTGATATATAAAATAATGTTTACACCATATATATATCACCAAAAAATAACTACATAATCATCCAAAAAAAATAAAAATTAATAACCTGAAAAAAAGAAGACAAATTACTTGCTACAGCGTATCAAAATACATAGATAGTATTAAAAAAAATTGCATTCTCAAGGTATAATAAGTTAAATCCAAGTAAGGAAATATATTCATCAAGAAATTAAAATAGTATAACATCCTTGTGTAATATTTCTTCTTCAAAATAAAAACTAAAATAGGTCTCTCATGAGTTACATCTGATTTTGTCAAAGTCCAGTTCCTTGATATTACATAGTATTTTTATTAAAATTTTTAAAGTATACCACTAGCTTTTTCTACCCCTATTTCTTGGGGCACAATTCTAAATGTCTACTAATTAATTTAATACTCTAGAAATATTGACCAAACAATATGTAATCATGTCCAAAGTGGTTCCCAAGCTGCATATACACTGTTATCTTCCAAAAACATGCTGGTATTATTATTTCCATAATTATCATTAATATGATCTGAAGTTAATAAGCTGCTGCTGCTGCTGCTATTTTCTGATACTTCCATGCAAACTAAGGCCAGTAAATTTGAATTTTGGCACTTCAAATTCAAGATTTCTGCTTGTGCCTTTGCAAATTCTGCTTGAAGTTCACTTATTTGCTTTTGCAATTGGCAAATTGCACCAGCACATCCATAAACTGGATCTCTTATTCTTGCATTTGCCTCATACACCATACTGTTCACTGCATCCGCTCTTTGTTCCTCCGGAAGCTCCTGATAAATTTTTTACACCGTCAGTATATTAAAGTATTAAACTCTTATAATATGAATTTTAGTTTTTATATATATATATATCTTCAACTTAAATAATTTTAATGCTATTAATCACTATAATGTTGCGTATTGTAGCAGGTTGTCTGTCTTAATTATAACTATCATTTAAAATGAGGGAGGAAAATCTCAAGACATATTTCTCTTTCATGTTTAGAAAAATGGAGACTCTTGTTAGGTTATCAAGATTGAACATAAAAGAGAAGGTACAATAAAGGGATATTAGCTTTAGATCATGTGGAAAAATTTGAAAAAGCCATGTGTGGAATGTGAAAAAGATCAATCTAGAGGAGTAAAGTCTCACTACACCTAAAAATGACCAAGATTAAGTCAAAGAAAAAAAATTTGAACAACTAAAAGTAAGCATTATTTGCAAAAAAAAATTGGCCAAACATTCAAGACCGCCAACTAATAACAAGAAATTGAAGTTCAGTTGTATATATCTATGTTCACATCTTTAAACACATGCTGATGAATATTGAAAGTGAATTTTCATATCAGTGCAAATAAATTTTTATATTATGATTATTATTATATGTAAAAAATTACTACAAGTGAAATTAATCACCTGTAAAAATAAGATAGTTTATTTGTTATAATATATTAAAATACACTAATAGCAAAAAGAAGGTAAATTACGTATTCATGTTCATGTATGAAAACATGATGAATGTATGTGAAATGTAAAAAAAAGAGGTTATAACTTTTTATACCCTGATGGAATAAATAATTTTTTATATTATCAAGTTACGATAATAATTACATGTAAAAATACTTAACAAGTAGGATTAACTAGTCACTTAAGAAATAAAACAGGTTACCAGTTACAATATACGTATTAATTAAATACATTGATAGTGAAAAATAAAGAAGATTACCTGCAACATTTTGATGATGTTACTAGCACCAAAGACTCTATGAGCAATGGTAAACTTAAGGGGGTCAGTGGGTGGAAAATAGGGTGCCAACACACATTTCTCAACACATCTCCTGCGCAGGATTTTACAGGCAGCACATGGAGAAAGAATAATCAATGGAGGAGTTGATAATAACATGCTACTTTTATTAGGAGACAATAATCCACTTGTTGTAGTGGCAGAAACAGTAGCACTAGAAAATGAAGATGCTGAATTCATTGAAGATATTGTGGTGGTGGTTTTGTGATCACTGCATTCCATGGTGGAGAGGGGGTGGGGGGTAGTGAAATATTGTTGTGTGTGTGTGTGTGTGTGTATGGGGAGTCTAAAAGGAACACTATGGTGGGATTTAAGAGTTAGTGTGATGATGATATATATAGAGGAGGGAAAGAAAAACCTCGGGCCGGGCCGGGCCGGGTACACCTGGACTTTTTTGGGCCTGTTCGGGCTTTTGATTTTTTTTTAAAATAAAATAAAAAATTGACTTTTATATATTGACAAAGTGAAGAAAGTTTTATTTTGTTAGGTTACCTTAAGAATAAATATAGGCAAATTTTCATAGAAATTAAGATTAATAATATGAAGATATAGGCTGGTTACATGGGATACCATGTTAAAATATATTAATAATGTAAATAAAATATATTTATATCGTTGCTAAACATGGTCAGTGAGTTTTCATGCATATTCATTTCAACTTTGTTTGAGATTGATGCATAATTATTGTTATAATTTATATATAAGTTAAGTCATTTTTAAAAAAAATTTGAGAAAAAATCTAAATTAACTTTTTTGCAGTGTGCAGTTTTTTAAAATATTATTTGATTAAGGTGACCTATAACAATATTATATGAATTTTATAGAAAATCCAATATAGTAATTTGAAAAATAAAATGATAATTTATTAATTATAACTAGTTAGATTACATTGATCATAATGCAAAATATTCCATATTATATACTTATATTATAACTTAATCCAATAAAAAATGTGTCTGGACCGGTTGCTGTTTTTGTGGAATTTTGGAAGTGTTCCAAAGAAAGACTTTTTATTTTGAGGAATAATGACCTCATCCTATGTCATTATTTGACGTAATTTTTAATCTAAAACACTAAGGGGTCGTTTGGTAGCAAGTTAGAATTATGCAGGTATTAGTAATATATGTATTAGTTATGCAAGTATTAGTTATGCCGGTATTAGTTAAGCATGTATTAGTTATACATGTATTAGCTATTTCACTTTCTACCCTGCATAAGATAATACACCAATTCCCTCGTAACTTATACATGTATTAGTTATGCGGGTTTCTAAATTGCAAATCAATGTCGTATTAATTTTATACAGAATAACTTACTTCCTAAATAGCTACCAAACGTTGTATAACTTATACAAAAATTGATACATGAATAAACAACATCTTTACTAGCTACCAAACGACCCTTAACCTTTTACTATCATTTTGAACTTTGAAATATGGATAAAAGTTAAAATTAGGACAAGTAAATTAAGCTTGTTCTAATAAGACAGAATTAGAAGCACTAATTAAGGAGCAAAAGACTACAAAGTTTTTGATTGACTAATTAATATAGCTTTGAAGAATGGATATGAGAAAAATGTAAAAACATTTTCATGCTCTTATCTACACTAAATAATTGGTGAATGCAAAGTATCTTGAATATAGAAACTTACTAGTTAATCATAGTCAAACAATGATATATTTATTTATTTTAATTTCTATTTTAAAATTAAGTTTACTGATTTAATATAAATATCGCGAGTAAAATTAAGATCGAATAAATTAAGTGAAGAAGGAGAAGAAGAAACTCTCAACCTTAGTCCAAAAAGTAGACCGTCTAATGTCAAAATGCCAAAAAGTGATGGATATTATTTAATAATTTTTTTTTATTGTAGTACAAACCAACTTTGATTATTTTACTTATTTATGAAAGCCTAACTATATTTGATTTCATCCTTTCTTTATGTATTTCTATTGGATCTTTCTCTTAAAATAAAATAATTAATTATTACCTAATATTCGATCATGCATGTTGTATACTTTAGTGTTGATTTAAGTCAACAAAAGTATTCTTGAAAGTCTTAAAATGAATGCACACTGACAATTTTCAACAACAACAGTTCCCTTTTTTTTTATTTATTTTTTTTATTGATATTTTAGCCCCCCAAAAAAGAACCAATATATTTGTACATCCTAAACTTATGTGCTTGAAGAAGTTCGAGTTATGTGTCGTGAACATTTTCATTTTTTAAACATCTCATTCGTCTTCTTTAAAACAACAAAATTCATACTAATAACATAAATGGTTGTATGAATTAGTTGTTAGCCGCGATCCTTTTCTCTTTTTTTAAGAAAACATATTATTAACAAAGTTAGCCGCTAGATACTTTGTCTAGGAATTTTTTTTCCCGAAAAGCTATCTATTGCACTAAATTAGTGACAAAAGTTAACAAATTAAGAGATCTTCATCATATCCCTTTCATTTATACAATAGGTCTACAGAACAAAAGTAGTTCACCAAATTTTATTCAACTTTTTTTTGTATATATTGAGTAGGGGTGACAAAATCAATCTGAATCCACTCAATCTGTTCAATCCTTTCGATGTTTCTACCGATTGACTCATGACTCATTGGTTGAGGTAACTTAACTGGTTGAATTCAATATGTGTCATCAAATTATTGGATCAAAATGGATTAAAATAATTTAACTCGCCAGATAAAAATGTAACCCAACCCAAAACAAGCGAAGTATATTATTATGTAAGGATCAGTACATAAAACTAATACACTAAGAATGTCAAAATCATGTCTATATAGCTAGCTGTCAATGAAGCCTTAATTAATCTAATGAAGAAGACAAATATACTGATATATACAAGATAAATATATCTTCGATTATTAAAAAATATGATTTGGTTAAAAAGAAAAGGGAGAGGGTCGGTTATGTTACACGGATTGAGTTATGATTCATTGTTTGACCCATCTTGACCTCTGTTTATTTATAGGGTAAATTACATAAAGAGCCAAACATTCCTACCATATTTACTAACTCTTCCACTACTTTATTTTAATTACTTAATATACCACATATTAACAAAAAATCTTTCGGATACATCCCAACCCCATCGGATACATCCCAATCTCATCGGATACATTTCAATCCCATCGGATACATCTCACCCCTCGGATACATGTTGTAACCCCTCAGATACATGCGGGATGCCGATGTATCCGAGATAAAATCAAAGATGCCGATGTATCCGAGATAAAATCATGTATCTAAATGCCTTATGCAATGTATCCGAGTGGTTTAGGATGTATCCGATGGGATTGGAATGTACCGAGTGATTTGAGATGTATCCGATGAGATTGAGATGTATCCGAAGGAAAAATAATGGGAAAAAGAGTAATTAACTCTTAAAGATGTATGTTTTATGTAAGTTTTCCTTTTGGATCTTGGTGAATTTTGGACGGGTTGAATCTTGACCCGTTTTGACGAGATCGAGTTTGATCAAACAGGTGGCTCTAAATTAGATCTACGTTTTATTTCCTATTTACGAAAATCCCCCCCCCCCCCCTCCCACACACGTTTCAGAATGTCATGACAGATGGCTCTAAATTAGATCTACGTTTTATTTCCTATTTACGGAAATCGCCCCCCTCCCACACACGTTTCAGAATGTCATGACAGGACATCACAAATTCCTTGATTAGTGCTAAGAAGTTACTAAGACAAGAGTGTTGGACTCTAATGATCTGCATGACCAATAAATAAATATTTAGTCTAAAAATACATTGGGCATTTGGATAATCAAAATTTCTTAAAAGCTGTTAAAGAATGCCACGTCGTCAAAATTAGACCATTCCGGTGCCGACTTTTTACTAAGGAATTATGACTATTCATATGCAGCCATAGCTAGCTAATTAAACACATTATTCTTCCAGCTACCATTTACTAACTATACTGATTTGGCCATTTTCTGAAAATGACCTAAATGCTTCTAAATAAGAAGAAAATAATATAACTATTTTATATTACACAGGTCTTCATGTAGTTAAAGACTGTTGAGGCTCGTGCTTAACGAGTATAGTGACCCTTTTCTCATGCAAAAAATCTTTCGAATGCACACAAGGGATTTTTGCCCGAAAAATTACACTGTACATATAAAGTTAAAATTATTATTTTTTATTTATAATAGATATTGAATTCTCTAGGTGTCTTCGTGTATTTATTTATTTATATTTTGAAACTCTTTTAATAAAAATTCTACCTCTATCAATACTGATCTCCATAGAAATCTGTGATTAACTATTAACTAAATTAATTAAACAATTCCTAAATACTAATTAACAAGAAAATTTTGATAGTTTGAATTGTGAATAAATTTAAATAATAAAATTAAGGAATTAACTAACAAACTTGAAAACGAAATTTAATTTGAATGGGAGATCATAAACTATATTTGTTGAGGTTCTCTAATAATGGTGGAAATGAAATGATGCTGCTTCGTTTGATTTGGACTTGGGCCGCTTTCATTTTTGCTTTGCCTCACACAAATTGGTCCAATCTTAATAGATCAATTGTGGCATCTTGTATATATTATTTTCCTTGTATATCCTAGGTAAATCTTTAGTGAATATCTCTAGGAATATTATATTATATCTTTTACGATCGTGTACCTTAATTAGAACTCCTAAGTTGGTGTTTAGTATTAGCAGTAGTATAGGTTTCTTCATTCCTTTACATATATAAATATAGTACATTGTACAACAGATCATTCATTCAAGAAAAGGAGAAGAAAGTTTTTCGCAAACTCTTTTCTACTTTTACATGGTATCAGAGCAAGTTTGATTTCGATCATCTTGTGCCAATTTCCTATGTTTGTTCAACATTTCAAACACTTCTCAAGTTTCTGATACAGTGGCTAAGACCACAGTGGTCGATGATGCTGTTGCAACTTGTGAATCTTCTACAACTAATGTAGTTGGTCAAAGTCAACCTTACTATCTTCATCCCTCGGATTATCCAGAAATGAATCTTGTTTTCATTGTTTTTGATGGGAAGGGATATGGAGGTTGGAGGAGATCCGTAGTTATATCTCTCTCAACCAAAAATAATTTAGAATTCACTGACGGATCTATCAATGTTCCTTCCTCTGATTCAGGACTGCAAAATGCTTGAACTAGGTGTAATGACATGGTGTTTTCATGGTTGCTGAACTCCCTTTCCAAATAGATTGCAGTAAGTGTTCTGTATTCTAGCAGTGTAAAAGACCCGTGGAAAGATCTGAAAGAGATATTTGATCAGAGTAATAGAGCCAAGCTATTTCAACTTCAAAAATAATTAAGTGCAGTCATTCGGGTAAACACAAGTATTTCAACTTATTTCACTAAAATGAAGAGCTTATGGGATGAGTTAGACGCCTTGAATACTTTTTCTGCTTGTGCTTGTATTTGTAAGTGTGGGGCTAAGGAAAAAAATTGTAAGGCACACCAAGATGAGAGATTATTGTATTTTTTAATAGGATTGAATGATGCTTTCATAGGGGTAAGAAGCAATATACTATTATCTTCTCCTTTGCCTTCTATTGGACATGCTTATTCACTCGTAATTCAAGATGAGAAACAAAGAAAAATTCATACTGCACCAGTTTACTCCGGTGATTCAACATCTTTTCTTGCTTCTAATCAGTCAGGAGGGAGAAAATTCAATGATTATAAGAGACATAAAACTGTCTTTAATTCTAAGAAGAATGATCTCATCTGTGGTTACTGTAACAAATCAAGTCACACCGTGGACAAGTGTTACAAAATCCATGATTTTCCCTTGATTTTAAGTTTACAAAGCAAAAGAAGTTTCAGAGAAGTGCTTAATTCAACAATAGTTTTGACACTTTTGAGGAACATATAGGCAGTAATGGTGCAGAACCTAAATCTTTGACTGTTGGAACTTCTTCAACAACTCAAGACTACTTAACAAAGTGGTCTTACTTCTGAAGCTTCTTCCCACATGAGTTATGCAAGTATAACTAAATTCTTCAATTCTTATGCATGCCTTGTTAATATTGACAACAACTCTTGGATATTAGGCAGTGGTGAAACTCAACATATGACTCACAATAAAATACTTCTTTCAAACTTTATGGCTTTACCTAGACCTCTCATGGTAAATCTTCCTAATTCATACAAAGTGAGGGTAACCCATTCAGGAACAATTTGTGTTTTATCAGGTTTAGGTTTGCACAATGTTTTATGTATACCTTCCTTCAAGTTCAATCTCTTGTTTATACACAAGTTATGTAGATAACCAATAATTATGTCTTATTCACTCCTACTTCTTGTTTCATGTTTCAGGGCCTTTCACTGAAGATCCCTCTGAAAATTGGTAGAGAACAAGGAGGACTCTGCATACTCAAATCAAATCAGTCAGATGTTCTTCCACAGGATCCAATCAAGAAGATCTCTAGTCCTAGTTTAGCTTTAATTCAGTTTTTAGCAAAAGTATTTTCAATTTTAGTTCAATTTTTAGTTCATGTTTTGCTTTGTTTGATTTCAATATAAAAGAAAAACTATGGCACTATAAACGGGGCACATGCATTTGAGTAATATGAAGAATGTTCCTTTTGATTCCATATCTTCTTGTACGAAATTTACTGTTCCTTGTGTTATTTGTCCTATGGCAAGACAAGCCAAGCTACTTTTTCTCACAAGTAATATCTCCACAAAAGAAATTTTTGACTTAATGCATATTGATACTTAGGAACCATATAAGACACAAAGATATGATGGATATAAATTCTTCCTTATCATTGTGGATGATTTTAGTAGAGAAACATGGACTTTCTTACTAAGCAATAAGTCAAATGCTTTCACAATTCTCAAAACCTTTTTAACTATGGTAGAAAGACAATTCCAAACCAAGGTAAAGGTAATAAGATCTAATAATGCTTTTGAATTAGGAAGTGGCACAACACAATCAGAATACTTTCTTTCTCAAGGAATTCAACATCAAACTTCTTGTGTATCTACTCCACAATAAAATGGTATTATGGAAAGAAAACACAAACATTTGCTAGAAATATCTAGGGCTTTTTTATACCAATTACATTTGCCTATTCAATATTGGGGTGAATGTCTCTTGGCTGCAACTTATCTAATTAATAGATTTCCCTTAAGAATTTTGCACAACAAAACACCTTTTAAGGTTCTTTTCAAGACTAAACCAAATATTCTAATCTCAAATATTTTATCTCAACTCTACCTTCTCAAAGATCAAAATTGGATCCAAAGGCTACTGCCTGCATTTTTTTAGGATATCCACCTGGTAAGAAAGGATACAAAGTTTTGAATCCTATTACTAAGAAAATAATTATTTTCAGAGATGTTGTGTTTCATGAAAGTTTTTTTTACTTTTGCTTCTTCCAACCCTACTAGTTTTTACTTCCCTAATTTAAGGCAAAATAATTTCAGTGACCTACTGCCTAATAATTCTCAATCTCCAGTACATATACCAATACAAACTTTATCAACTGATGGTGATCTTTCCCTTCCCAGTACCACTTCTGATCATCTTCCTGCTACTGCTTCTATTGATAATCCTATCATCACTGAGACCAACTCCTCTCCACCATCTATCACTCTTACTCTTCCTCCAGTATCCCCTACCATTACACAGAACCTTCTCCCTATTCCTCCCATATATAATACCTCTTTGCTTAGGAGATCAACTCGAGAACACAAAGTCCCAACTCATCTAGTAGACTATATTTCCAACTCTATGCACCTAATTGATGTAAGCTCTTTCTATTTATAAACTCATGTCTCCCCTGTCTCTCTTTATGTTACCTATCTCTCTTCAGATAATTAACTTATGCTACATTCTTTGTCTAATATTCAAGAACCTGCCAGTTATAAACAGACTGTACTACATAAGGGTTAGAAAGAGGCTATGGAAATAGAATTTCAGACTCTTGAGTTGAAAAAAACTTAGGATGTGGTTGAACTACCCCCCGAACAAAAGGCTAGATTAGTAATCTGAGGCAACATACAAAAGGAAGGCATTGATATCAATGAAACTTTCTTCCCAGTTGTAAAAATGACTACCATTAGATGCCTTTTAGCTACAACTATCAAGAGAGATTGGGGGCTCAATCAATTTGACGTTAATAATGCTTTTCTACATGGCGACTTCCATGAGAAGGTCTATATAAAGTTCCCTACCGGAACAATTCCACCCTCACCATCCCATGTCTGCAAGCTTAGAAAGTCAATCTATGAACTTCATCAAGCTTTTAGACAATGGTATTCAAAGTTTATAGATGCTCTCTGTTTCAAAGGGTTCACTCACTATCCTAATGATTACTTTTTTTTGTCAAGAAATCTAAACTCCTCTATTTTCATTATAGCAGTATATGTCGACGACATTGTTTTGAAAGGTAATGACAATGTAGAATTGCATTCCTTAAAGCTATTTCTATGTGAGTAATTTTGAATAAAAAAATTAGGGAACGTACATTTTTTCTTAGGCATGGAGGTATTGCGAGAACATCAAGGAATCATCCTTTCTCAGGAAAGTTCACAATTGATATGCTATAGGAATTTGATGCCACTCATCTGCCCTCTGTCTTTTCTCCTCTTGACTCAACAGTCAAGTTGCGTCTAAATGAATGAGATGCTATTCCTAATGCCACTTTGTATAGACATTTTCTTGACAAGATGAATTACCTTACTCATATGAGACCACATGTTTCCTTCACTGTCCAGCATCTGAGCCAGTTTATGCAAAATCCTTGAGTATCTCATTTCACTACCGCATTGCTTATTATTCATTACTTATCAAAGACCCACGTTTAGGGCTCTTCCTCAATGCCTTTTTTTTATTTTAGTTGCTGGTTTTAATGTGATTCAGATTGGGGTACCTGTTCGAATCCAAGGAAAACTGTTAGCAAATTCTATATATCATTTGGGGGTTCTCCGATTTCTTGGAAATCAAAGAAACAAACCTACATTTCTCCTAGCTCCGCAGAGGCTGAGTACCATTCTATGAGGCGAGTTGTCACTGAGCTCACTTGGTTAGTTAATATCTTTCAAGATTTGTCCATTCCAATACCCTTCCTGTTCCTCTCTATTCTGATAGTCATGCAATGATACACATCACCAAGAACCCCGTGTTTCACAAAATACTGAAGCATGTTAAGATCGACTACCATTTTGTTCGATAGAAATTTCCGGATGCCCTTATATCACTTTCATTTGTTTGATATTCTTCTCAATTGGACGACCTGTTTACCAAATCCCTTGCAGGAACTCTTCATCACACTATATTGGGCAAGTTAAGTGTCTGAACGTCCCCTCCACCTTGAGGGGAGGGGGGGAGGTGTTGAGGTTCTCTAATAATGGTGGAAATGAAATGATGCTGCTTTGTTTGATTTGGACTTGGGCTGGTTTCGTTTCTGCTTTGCCTCACATGAATTAGCCCAATCTTAATAGATTAATTGTGGCCTCTTGTACATATTATTTTCCTTGTATACCCTAGGTAAATCTTTAGTGTATATCTCTAGAAATATTATATTGTATCTTTTACGATCTTGTACCTTAATTAGAACTCGTACGTCGGTGTTTAGTATTAGCAGTAGTATAGGTTTGTTCATTCCTTTACATATATAAATACAATAAATTGTACAACAGATCATTCATTCAAGAAAAAGGAGAATTTTTTTTCCGCAAACTTGGACAGGCTAACTTTTATTCTTGTACTTTTCTAATCTATTTTTGCAAATGCTTTTCTTGAGTCGAGAGTTTATCAGAAACAAGCTCTCTACCCCATACAAGGTAAGGGTAAGGTTTGTATACACCAACCCTTCCATACCCTACGTATGGGATAACATTGTGTCATGATCTAAACTGCCATGAGGGGCACCCACACTAAACCCCTCGATGGGAGAACTAACTTAACCGGATAACCATCCAACACACAGCCAAAAATTAGGCAATTAAAGCAATTTCATTGATTAAATTAGCAATTCATATCCTAAAGTGGAAATCAATACAACCTGTAGAAATCAAAACCCTTCAAATCTGAAAGTCATCATACCAAAACTCTACTAAATGTCTAAAAGAAGGGATGCAACCCTGAAATAAAATACTGTCCAAGTTCGAACAATGGACCAAAAACAACTGAGGAACTCATGGTAGCCCGGAAGATGTAGCTCACCGCTGAGTTCAGATATCGCTTGACTCATAGTTGAGGTCTCAAAGCAGTCGCTAGAATATTGTCCTGTACTCAACAAAAGAAGAGCACATGTAGTATCAGTATACAAGAAATAATAATGTACTGGTAGGATCATCGGCTAACCCCAAAATGCAAAATATGAACAAGTAACTATAACATAGTACAATAAGACAACCATGGTTCCCTATTATGCAACTCTAATCTAAGTTCATAATCATCAACCATGTAACAAGCCAAGTCAATTATGATTACAACATAGACTCCAATTCAACAACTTGACTCAACAACCACATAAGTCATGTCCAACTACACAAATAATAGATAACATTAGATCATGTCACATCTTCTAAGTAACCCAGACTACCCAAGGATCTCTAGGACATCAACTATGACAATTAACATACATCCCGATTTACATAGTAAACCCCTTAGCACTTAAGCACATCAACCCGGCCACTCAAGGACCAATATGTATGTCAAGCAACAATGCATCTTGGTTCGTTCAAGGAACCAATACATATGAATATCAAACAATAGATAAACCTGGTTCACACCAGGAACCAACACATATGAAAATCAAGTAAACCTGTACACACATGCTAAGGGTCTTATGGTATTCCACTAGTCATGACCTAGAGGGTACGAGCTCTTATCTATGTACTGTACCAGCATGGTATCTTAGTCAACTAATGAATCATGGATACTGTACCGGTGTGGTACCCGAGCTAACAAATGTAGAACATCAACCAATCCCATAAAGATGTCCAAATACCAGTACATCCCAGAATAATAATAGATATCACAATAATCACAACCACAATGATAACAGGCAACACTTGTAAGAAAACCAACAATCTTTCAAATAGACTCATTGCATGTGATTAACATTTAGGAGATCATTTAACAATCATTCATTTTTTCTTGAACATGTATTGTGCAAGTAATACTAAGAGACAATTAGTATGCACACATAACATAAATTGGATTATCAACTACAATAACCATCACCTACCTTAATCCAAGCCTGAAATGCTCTACCGAACCTGAGCTTTTCCTTTTCTGGCAACCTCAACTTGATTATGGTCTAAAAATAGAAATGCAAACACAATTTCAACTAATGACCTTAAATAATGTAGATTATAGCCTAATTCCAAACCCCCATACCAAATTCATGATCATTCCATCCATCCTAGGGCTTTTCAACCAATAATTCACCTTGAAACTACCAATTTTATGATTACACTAGCGAATTACGATCATGCAATCATGAATTTTCATTAAAAACCCAAAGGTTTACATCTCATATCCCTCTTACACCAGATTTTACAACTAGGGTAAGCTAAACCCTCCCCAGGACCTTTAAACTAGTGATTTTACAAACTAGGAATCAAAATACTAGTCAGTGGAGATAAAAGTCTTACCTTAACAAAGAACTCTGGTGGAAAACTAGTAGAATTCGCCCCAAATAGCCTCTCCTTTCCCAAAATATATTTGTGAAATAATGAATATTTTTAGGAATTTTTCTGCATTTACAATAATTTACCCCGCTATAGCTACCCAATGCTGCTATAGCGGCACTACCGTAGCGGAAGCCTCCTACTATAGCAGGATTGACCGCCTTTGACTCTCGCTATAGTAGAAATAATCCACTATAGAGGTAGCCTCGTAGCGGTCTTTCACCCACTACAGTGGGTATGCCGAGATAAAAACTTGGGATTTCTCCTGGTTTTTCCTATTTTGCAACACACCCTCAAACCATAACATCTCGGACTAACCCTTTCATGTCAGGTTTGGTATCAGCAGTTCTACTTACACGAATTTACTTTCAAAAAGTCTCACAATTCCTTATCGCCTTAGCTAACATAAAATCAAGCTAAAATTTATGACATTTACTCAATCCCTTCCCGGATTGCCTTAGACCACACCTTGCTTGAATTTTATCCAAGACTAGCCTAGCCTGAAATTTTAACTCTCCATTCTGAAAAATTCCAACCCGATTCTTGCATAATTATCTCACCTATAACAAAGGAAAGGGTTACTATAACAGATAAAAATTTACCCATCATTCATACCCGAAAGATCAAATAAGAAAATAAGCCAAGTCAAGAAAGAAATAGTACCTGAATTCTCAAATAAGTGAGGGTACTTATCCTGCATATCCTTCTTGGTTTTCCAAGTGGCTTCTTCAATTGGATGATGCTTCCATTTAACCTTTACCGATCCAATTTCCTTTTTCCTAAACTTCCAGATATCCCAATCAAGAATGGCAACCGACTCTTTCTCATAAGTAAGATCCTTATCTAACAAAATCAAATCCCACGTGATGATGTAGTCCATATACCCATGGTACCTATTAATCATGAATACATGGAATTTCGGATGGACTTCTGACAAGCTTGCCAACAATGCTAATCTGTACGCTATCAGCCCCACTTCTCAAAAAATCTCGAACGAACTGATATATCAAGGGCTAAACTTGTCCTTCTTGCCGAAACTCATGACTCTTTTCATAGGTGAGAGCTTTAACAATACTTGTTCACCAACCTGGAATGACATGTCCCTTACCTTGCGATCTGCATACTCTTTTTGCCTACTCTGGGATGCCAATAACTTGGTTTGGATACACCTTACCTTTTACTGAGCTTCCTTTACCAAGTCAGTGCCCAGAGGTTTCATATCACCAGCCTCAAACCACCCTATGGGCGATCAACACACCCTCCCATAGAGTGTCTCAAATAGAGCCATGCCAATGCTAGAGTGATAACTGTTGTTGTATGAAAATTCACACAATGGTAAGAACTGATCCCAATGGCCTACGAAGTTAATCAAACATGCCCTCAATATGTCCTCAAGCACTTGAATCGTCCTCTCTGACTGTCCATCAGTCTGAGGATGAAAGGCTGTGCTAAAAGTGAGTTGGGTGCCCAACTCTTCATGTAACCTGCCCCAAAAATTCAAAGTGAACTACGTACCTCTGTCTGAAATGATGGAAAGTGGCACCCCATGTAGCCTCACTATCTCCTTGATGTAGATCTTGGCCAACTGCTTAAAGTAGTTGTCTACTCTAACCGAAATAAAGTGGGCTGATTCAGTCAACCTGTCCACTATGACCAAGATCGAGTCATACCTTCCCAAGGTCTTAGGAAGACCTACCACAAAGTCCATAGCTATCCTGTCCCACTTCCATTCCAGAATGGGCATCCTTTTGAGCAAACTCGTAGGCCTTTGATGTTTGTACTTTACTTGCTGACATTTGTGACATCTAGATACATACTCCGCTATGTCCTTCTTTATCCCAGGCAACCAATAAAGCTGCCTCAAATCCTGGTACATTTTGGTCACACCTGGATGACTAAAGTTTGAAACTCCCTAGCCAAGGGTGACATGGACACCCTCAAACAGGCCAAACTGCCAATACTTACCCTTTTCCGGCTCAATGCATCCGCCACCACATTGGCCTTACACGGATAATACCAAATGGTCACATTAATTTTTTTCATTAACTCCATCCATCTCTTCTATCTCAGGTTTAATTCCCTTTGTGTAAACATGTGCTGCAGGTTGCGATAGTCTATGAATACCTCACACTTGACACCATATAGATAGTGCCTCCAGATCTTAAGTGCAAACACCACCACTGCTAACTCCAAATCATGAGTCAAATAATTCTTTTTATGAGGCTTCAATTGCCTCGAAGCATAAGCAATGGCATTCCTGTCCTGCATCAACACAATACCCAAACCCAAATGTGAAGCATCACAAAATACAATAAATTTTTTACCTTCAATCGATAATGAAAAGATAGGAGCTGTAGTCAAAAGTGTCTTGAGATTTTGGAAGCTCTCCTCACACTTTTCTGACCAAACAAATGACACCTCTTTCTGAGTCAACCTTGTCAAGTAAGTAGCAATAGAAGAATTTTTTTTGACGAATCTGCGATAGTAGCTAGTAAGATCCACGAAGCTTCTAACCTCAGTTACAGAGCTAGGACGAGCCCAGTTTTTAACTGCCTTAATCTTTTAGGGATCTACCATCACCCCTTTTTTTGAGACCACATGTCCTAAGAAGGCAACTGAAGACAGTCAGAACTGATATTTCAAGGACTTTTCATACAACTGCTTCTACTTCAAAATTTCCAAGATAATACAAAGATGCCTTACATATTCCTCCTTGCTCTTGGAGTAAACAAAAATGTCATCAATAAAAACTATCACAAAAGGATCCAAGAAAGACTTGAAAATACCATTCATCAAGCTTATGAAAGCTGATGATGCATTAATCAACCCAAATGACATTACGAGGAACTCGTAGTGCCCACGCCGAGTCCTGAAAGTCATTTTAGGTATATCCTCAAGCTGAATTTCAGCTGATGATAACCTGACTTCAAGTAAATCTTGGAAAACACCAAAGTACCGTTCAACTGGTCAAAGAGATCATCTATGCAGGGCAAGGGATACTTATTTCTGATGGTAAACTTTTTCAACTACCTGTAATCTATGCATATTCTCATGCTAGCATCCTTTTTTTTAGTGAATAAGACCAGAGCACCCCAAGGTGAGGTACTTGGATGGATAAATCCCTTATCAAGTAGTTCCTGTAAATGAGTTTTGAATTCCCTCAACTACTCCAGAGCCATTCAATAAGGAAGAATAGAGATTGTGTGAGTGACCTGCTCCAAATCAATACAAAAGTTAATGTCCCTGGCTGGAGGCATACCAGGCAAATCCGTAGGAAATACTTCCTAAAACTCAGAAACCATAGGAACTGACTCAATAGGAGGGGAATCCGCACTAATATCCCTAGCTTTCTAGACAAAATAAAGGATATGATTTTCAATGGCTGAGACTTATACACACCCTCCCACTTTAGTTTACCCATACCCTGTATTTCTAGAATCATTGTCTTAGTATTATAGTTCAAAATAGTATAATACAGAGACAACCAAGTCATACCCAGAATAATATCCAAATCAAACATGTCTAGAATGATCAAATCTACCCAAGTATGAAGACTCATAAACAAAACAAAACAAGAATGGTACACATGGGTCACTACTATAGAATTTCCAACCAGAGTAAAAATATATACAGGAGAATCAAGAACATCACAGACCAAGTCCAAACCCAAGGCAAATCTATTCTATACATGAGAGTAAGTGAAACCCGGATCAAATAAAACAGAAGCCATCCGATCACAGATGAGAATAGTATGTATTATCACAACATCGGACACCTCGGCCTCGAACTTGCCTGGGAAGACATAATAATGACCTCTATCATCAAGCCGAGCAACCTTCTTAGTAGACTGCACTCCACCCTTCCCTGTATTACTATTACCCTTGTTTTCACCACTGCCTCTCTGATTATTACCTCATCCACCCTATGGATGGACCTTACCGTTGCCACCTCTACCTGCTGAATCACGACCTTGGCCTGCTTTTGTACCTACTTACCTGTGTGTCTCAGAGGACACTCTCTCTTGAAGTTCCCCACATCACCATAATGGTAATAAGCACGCTTAATTGAAGGCCTATTGGCCGAAGAATAGGAATCCACTTGGCCTCTAGTAGCTAGAGACTCCTGAATAGCCCCTGAATGACAACTTGTAGAAGATGGTAAGGCTGACTGAATGGGGAGATCCGAGTAAACCTGCTGGCTGAGACCCCTGGAATGAGACCCATTTTAATTACTCACATTCCTGTACTTTTTGTTTAATACCTTAGCCTGCCCAAGTTGCTTAACTCCCTCAAGCTTCTTCATATAATCAGACATGTCATTGAAGCTCCTTCCTACAGAAGTTATGTCAACAGATAGAACCTGAAGATCAGTATTCAAACCCTTAACATACAACTAGATCCTCTTCTTCTCAGTGCCTAATAACTGGCTAGCATAGCAAGACAGAGCATGGAACCTAGCCTCATTGGCTGCAACAAACATATTTCCATGTTCAAGAGCCAGAAATTTATCCTTCTTGTGATCCCTAAGAGTACGGGGTATGTACTTATCCAAAAATAGGGAATGGAACTGAGACCAATTCATCGAAGGCAAGGCTGATTAACGACACTGCACATGGGCTCTCCATTACCTCTTGGCATCCCCTTGCAGTTGGAAAGTCACAAACTCAATGCTATGTTATTGCACAATCCCCAACCTGTGCAGCCTCTCATAGCAATCAAGAATAAATTCAATGGCATCCTCATCCTCTGTACCATAAAACAAAATATGTTTCATTTTTAGAAACTATCATGCCTCGAGGCTACCCCCTTGACATAACACAGGACCCGAGACCATATGTGTTCCAATTTAACCCTTGGTCATAGCATACTCAGTTATTCACTACAAGAAACATAGCAAAATCATACATAATGAAGATAGAAATCCATAAATCGAAATGGAATAAAGTCTACAAAACACCAATCCAGAATACAAACTAGCTATGTTGGAAGCCTCTAAATCTAACATAAGAGTTGATGGGAGAAGACCCCAACTAACTCAGAAATTCGAAGAAAACAACATAAAGATATAAGTCTAACACTAGCCCTTGGATAATAAGGACTCACCAATGGAAGCTAGATCTCTGATGGTGTCTAGCCATGAGCCTGAGGAGTGGAGCCTGAATCTGCATCATCAAAGGATGCAGCGCAAGATATGCGTCAGTACTATAGGATGTACTGAATATATGAGATGTGCATAAATGAAATCAAAACATGCAAAAAAACATAGTTAAGGCTGAGATCATGCATAAAAAAGAAGTCATAAGAAAATCATAATTTTAAGCATAAGGTAAAAGATATCCAAGCATAAGACTTAAAGAAAACATTCATACGGTAGTTTCTTATAACCGACAATAGACCATGTGAGCTACATGGAATCCAACTACATAATTCTAGTTGCCAAAGCTACCCCGAACCTTGCCAAGGAATGGGGTACTATAAATATCATAGCGTGGAACCACTTTCATAAGGGGACACTCTCAACTAACGAGGACCCATCTTCACGAGGAGACACTCCCTACTAACGATGACTCTCTTCACCTATGCTGGCAACATAGTTTTGGACTTGGGTAATCGAACCTTCATCGCTCGGTGCTAAATACTACTCCCAAAATATGCATACATATAACTCATATATACTTGTGACATATCTAATGTCAAATCTGTTTGAAAAGCATAAAGACATATCTAATATCATGCAAATTCAAATCATAAGTCTTAAAGCTTAGCATAGCCATAATTCACTTTTCCTTCTGAATTCATAACTTAAAGAATTTGACATGCAATTTTATAAATACTTGAGATCATAATATCAATGCATGTAATTTTTCTTAAATCAAGCCATGCATGTAAAATTTAACTAGGGTTAGCCTTCAAATCATAAGGAAAATAATCAATTGCAAAACCCATATAAATCATGAAATTTAACTTAGAATTTACTGAAGAATCATGAGAAAATACTTAATAGAAAAGCCCATGAGAATTGGGTAAGAACCCTAACTTGAAATTCATAAATTCAATTTATAAGAATTGGGGTTTTGGTCATATGGGTGAAGGAATCACCTTATTGAATATCCACATACCTTAATTGAAGCTAACCCAACTGAAATTGAAAAGAAGAGGAGGCTTGAACTTGGAGCTTAAAGGAGTTCCTTTACCCAATTTGGTGGATGAATAAGAGATAATGAGAGACTTAGGCTAATAAGAGTAGAAACCCTAGTTGCCAAAATGACCTCATTTAGGAGTTAAAAGGGTGGGTAATTATAAGAATACCCCTAGGATTTAATTAGAAAAAAACTGCTAAAAACTCAGCTTCAGGAATCACGGATGGATTCCACGAGTCGTAGACTGAACCACGGCTCGTGGTTTCCACTCGTGGTTCCTATCTAACTCACCATCCTGCAGAAGAACTTCTACAGGTCAACAAAATGGATCGTAGAAGAAACTACAGTTCATAAACCCAATCCGTAATTCCTGACCCAATGGTTAGGCTGTTAAAGAGGAACTACGAGTCAATAGAACAGTCTGTAGAATGAACTACGGCCCGTAATGTTCACTCGTGGTTTCTGGGAATAGGGCTGACCTATAGTTTTGAGTCCACGAGTGGATAGGATGGGCTGTAGAGTAAATCACAGTCCATAGAACCCACTCGTAGTTCTTAGACTAGAGACTCATCCTACAGACTGGAACCACGGGTTCATTTCATGACTTGTGGTTCATACCACGGTCCGTTATTTGGACCCATAATTCCTGGAAAAGTCAAAATCTTTAGATTTTCTAAGTTTAAAAGTTGAATTAAATTCTGGGGTGTTACAAAAATTTAGTCAGCAGCTCATGTTCGGTCCCGGTCATGACAGGGCCTAAAATAGTATGGAAGAACGCATCTGTGCCTGAGGCCTCATCCATCCTAGGAGTTATGGTGACAATAGGATGAGTACCTAAAACCTGAATAACCGACATAGGGCGTGGCTCCAGTACCAGCCAGCCCACTCAAAAATGCCAAAACCTTCTGAATAACCTCAGAAGAGATCAGAGGAAGGCCTGAACCGCTAACCAATACTTCCACCTCTGGTTCCGTGCCATCCTCATGCACTGCCTCAGCCTCCTCAATATGATCCTAGGGTGGGAGAGGTGTCGCTGGCCTCTGATCAGCAGCTGCATGTGCTCCACCCCTGGCAGATGTTGCTCTCCCTTTTCTCCTAGCCTTACCTCACCCTTAAACAACTAGTCTCATAGCTAGAGTTGCTACTCTCGCTCTATTCTGCCTAGTGTTCACAATCTATGGATAAAAGAATGAACGAGGGTGGGGTCAGATACCAATTTGATTCGCTAGATACCAATTGGAATCTAGTTATAGCACAAAGGAAGAAAGAAAGGATCATTTTCCTAAAGTCCTATTGCCTCTCAAAGAAAAGTACAGACGTCTGTGTATCATTTCTCAAGTCTCTACTAGACCCAATTTTATCACAACCTAAACCACCATGAGGGGAACCCACACTAAACCCTCGCATGAGAGAACTAACTTAACCGAATAACCATCCAACACTTAGCCAAAAATTAGGCAACTAAAGCAATTTCATTGATTAAATCAACAATTCATATCCTAAAGAGAAAATAAAAACAACCTGCGGAAATAAAAACCCCTAGAATCTGAAAGTCATTATACCAAAACTCTACTAAATGTCTAAATGAAGGGGATGCAACCCCACAATAAAATACTTTCAAAGTCCAAACAATGGAATAGAAACAACTGAGGAAATCATGGTAGCTCAGAAGATGTAGCTCACCCTTGAGTTCGAATATCGCCCAACTCACAGTTGAGGTCTCAAAGCAGTTGCTGAAATATGCCATGTACTCAATGAAAGAAGAGCACATGTAGTATCAGTACACAAGAAATAATAGTATACTGGTAGGATCATCGGTCAACCCCATATATGAGCTATGAACAAGTAACCATAACATAGTACAACAAGACAACCATGGTTCCCTATTATGCAACTCTAATTTAAGTTCATAATCATCAACCATGTAATAAGCCAAGTCAATTATAATTACCACATAGACTCCAAAACAACAATTTGACTCAACAACCACATAAGTCATGTCCAACTACATAAGTAATAGACAATATAGGATCATGTCACATCTTGTATGTAATTCAGACCACCCAATGATCCCTAGGACATCAACTATGGCAATTAATATGCATCCCAGTTTACATAGTAAACCCCCTTAGCACTTAAGCACATCAACCTGGCCACTCAAGGACCAACATGTATGTTAGGCAACAATGAATTCCTATTCACTCAAGGAACCAAAACATATGAATATCAAACAACTGATAAGCCCGGTTCACACTAGGAACTAACATATATGAAAATCAAGTAAATCTTTTAACACATGCTATGGGTCTTATAGTCACCCACTCATCAGACCTGCAAGGGATGATCTCTTGTCCATGTACTGTATCAGAATGGTACCCGAGCAAACCAATGAATCATTGATACTGTACTGGCGTGGTACTCGAGCCAACTAATGAATCATAGATACTGTATTAGTGTGGTACCTGAGCCAACTAATGCATAACATTAACCAATCTCGTATGTACAAATACTGGTACATCTCATAATAATAACATATATCACAACAATCACAACCACAATGATAATAGGAAACACTTGTAAAAGACCAACAATCTTTGAAACAAACTCATTGCATGTGATTAACACTTAGGATATCATTTAACAATCATTCCCTTTTTCCTGAACATGTATTGTGCAAGTAATACTAAGAGTCAATTAGTATGCAAACATAACCCAAATTGGATTAGCAACTATAATAACCATCACCTATCTCAATCCAAGCCTGAAATACTCTATCAAACTTGAGTTTCCCTTTTTTGGCAACCTCGACTTGATTGTGGTCTAAAAAGAGAAATGCAAACATAATTTCAACCAATAACCTCAAATAACACAAATTATAGCCTAATCTTGAATCCCTAGGCCAAAAATTCATGATCATTCCACCTATCCTAGCACTTTATCACCAATAATTCACCTAGAAACTACTAATTTTATGGTTACACTAGCGAATTATGGTCATGCAATCATGAATAAACAACTTTCATAAAATACCCAAAGGTTTACTCTTTATAATCCCTCTTAGACTAGATTTTATAGCTAGGGTAAGTTAAACCCTCCCCAAGACCTGCAAATTAGTAATTTTATGAACTAGGTAGCAAGGATAAAAGACTTACCTTAACGAAGATTTCTGGTGGAAAACTAGTAGAATTTGCTCCAAATTGCCTCTGCCTTCCCCAAAATATATTTTTGAAATAACGAATATTTTTGGGGAAGGTTTTGCATGTATAGCAATTTCTCCCGTTATAGAAACCAAATGCCTCTATAGAAGCACCACCGTAGTGGAAGCCTCCCGCTATAGCAGGATTGTCCGCCTTTGACTCCCGTTATAGCCAGAATTATTCTGCTATAGTGGCAGCCTCGTAGCGGCCTGCCACCCGCTATAGCAGGTGTGGAAAGGTAGAAACTTGGGATTTATCTTAGTTTTGCCAATTTCACAACACACCCTCAAACTATGACATCTCGTAATAACCCCTTTATGTCAGGTTCGATATCAGGAGTTCTCTTACTCGAATTCACTTCTAAAAATTCCCACAAATTCTTTATCACCTTAGCTAACATAAAATCAAGCTAAAATTTATGACATTTCCCTAATCTCTTCCTAGATTGCCCTAGACCAAACCTTGCTCGAATTTCATGTAAGACTAGCCTAACCTAAAATTTTTAACTCCCCATTCTGTAAAAATTACAACCCTAATTCTTGCATGATTAGCTCACCCATAATGATGAAAAGGGTCATTACACATTAGGTATGTTGTTGTTGTTGTAATTATTAGGGTTAATATTGCTCCAAATAATCTTTCGAATTTCTACTTGCCTATGTGAAATCTTCCTTAGCTTTCTCTGACAAGTTTGTGGCTCTATCCCATAGATCAAGATGAGGAATGGTTGTATATCTCAGGGTCTATTAGAGGCATCCATCGGTTAAAGTCTAACTAGCAACACTCTATGCCTCAATCTCATGATTTGGACTTGATGGCTTATCGCATAGATGATAGCCCATCACTTCATCTTTTAACCTTTGAGACTTTAGAAAAATTATTCAACATGGTTCATGTTCCCTTTCATGGTCTGTCATTTATCTTATTGGAGCCCTCACAGCTCATGAGGCATTTCACAACTAGTTGTTACTATTTGTTTTACTAGAAATCACAACTGTTGCATCCAAAATCATTTTCTCTGCACATGTAGCAAATGAACATCATATTTAATAAAGACACACTTAAGAACTCTAAAAACCATAAGTTAAAAGCATTGAAAGTGCCGTGAAATCTTGGTACACCACTCCTATGTGTCTATCTTATTCTATATGTGTCCTGAATTGATTCTATCTTAGAATCTAAAGAAAGGTAGTATTTATAGGGTTTTGGGGGGTTCTGGGTCGCCTTTCCTTCTTACAAATGAATTAGGGAAAAACTACCTAAAATGACACTATGGCTCTATTCTCTGTAGCTCCTTGTGTGGTGCCATAGTATACTGGGGCAGTCCACTCTTGGTCTCTAGTCTATTGCACTAAGGGGGCACCTAGGGCAGCTCCCAGGGCCCTTTGTAGTGTTTTTTTTTTTACCTTTTTTCACTGTTTAGCCTCTGTTAAGCTCCCGTCTTAATTTCTTATTCATGGACATGCTCTGGATCATCATCTTTATCTCCTAAGCAGCCTTTAAATCTCTAATATAACTCTAATATTCTCAAAATCCATACAAAATCCTTCATCATTCAACATACACATCAAGAAAAGCTACGTAAGCGTATTTCATATAAAGTAGGCTCAAAAGATTACAACAAGTAAAATATAAGGTAATCTATAACATAAAATCACTAGTTTTAGCCTCACACCAGGCATATATCATGATTCTTATGGAGGTAGTAGTAAGAGGGCTCATAGTCACAATAGTTTCAGTGGTTCATCATCTTAGAGCAGAAGTTTCTCAGGTAGGGGTCATTATTATCAACATAGTAGGATATTTCAAGCAACATTGCAGACTTTGGATGGTGGTTATTAAAAGTATATTGGTCAGGGTGGTCAGAGTTTGGGGCAGGTGTTTAAAGGTTCTCATTCTGGATTATCAGGTCATGGCAGTTACTCTAGTTCGTTTGGACAACTATTGCATTCCTCTTCAGGCATAGGGAGTTATGATGTGGTGATTTGAGTCATACCACAATATATTGCCCCAGACATAGGCATGGTCATCTATAATAGGGTTCTCAGATACAGACTTATTGGGTACCAACACCATTAGTTAGATGAGGTGCACAGAGGGGTAGAGGTGGTTCTCAAGGCACTAGGGTTGGACCCTAGGTAGCTTACAGAGGTGGTCGTGGAGTTGCTTAATCTAGGGTTGGATGTGGTCATTGTTATCCATTCTCGAGTAGACCTGAGGCAAAGGCCTCTAACGCAGTTATTACATGTATTATCCTTGTTTGCCATTGGCCTGCTTCAATATTATTTGATCCTAGTTCTACTCTCTCCAATGCGTCACCATATTTTACATATAGTCTTGATATGATGTGTGAGTCATTTATTCTACCTATACATATTGCTACTCCAATAGGTGATTTTTTAATGGTGGATCAGGTGTACCAATCTTGTGTTGTGACTCTTTTAAGGTATGATACTAGGGAGGATTTGATTATTCTTGATATGGTAAATTTTGATGTGATTTTGGGCATGGATTAGCTTTCTTTATATCATGGCATTGTGGATTGTAGTGCCAAAATAGTTACTTTGGTCATGTCGGGTGTATCGAGGTTGTACGGGAAGGGTACTCAGGGTTCGTATCTTAAGTTATTTTCTTTCTTTAGGTTCCGCGGATGGTGAAGAAAGGGTGTCTATCTTATTTGGCATATGTGCATGCTACTAGTGCTGACACGCCTTCTTTGGAGTCATTGAGGGTGGTTAAGGAGTTTATGGATGTGTTTCTTATTGACATACCAGGTGTTCCTCATGATAGATACATCGACTTTGGTATTTACTTAGAGCCAGGCACCAAGCCCATCTCTATTCCTTTTTATAGGATGGCTCCAACAGAGTTAAAGGAATTGAAGGATTAGTTGCAGGATTTATTGAGTAAGGGATTCATTTGGCCTGGAATTTTGCCTTGGGGGTGCTCTGGTGTTATTTGTAAAGAAGAAGTATTGGTATATGCATATGTGTATTGATTATCAAAAGTTTAACACGGTGACCATAAAAAATAAGTGTCTTTTTTCTAAGCATTGATGATTTGTTTGATTTGCTTCAGGGTGCTTTGGTGTTTTCAAATATTAACTTGAGGTTAGGGTACCATTAGTTGAGGATTAGGGCTTTAAACATTCCCAGGCCAGCTTTCAGGATCCAGTATGGTTATTATGAGTTCTTGATGATGTCCTTTGGATTGACTAATGCCCCGACAATGTTTATAGAGTTGATGAATGTGGTGTTTTGTCCATATCTCAATTCCTTCATGATAGTATTCATTGATGACATCTTAGTGTATTCTAAGAGTGAGACAGATCATGTGAAGCATTTGAGGATCGTTCTCCAGAGGTTAAGCGATGAGAAATTGTATGCTAAATTCTCAAAGTATGAGTTTTGACTTAGTTATGTGGTATTTTTGGGACATGTTATCTCCAAGGATGGTATTATGGTCGATTTGGCCATGGTTGAGCCAGTTCAAGATTGGTCCAAGCCTACTTCACCTACTGAGATTAGGAGTTTTGTTGGTTTGGCTAGCTATTATAGGTAGTTCATGCAGGGTTTCTCTTCTATTGTAGCTTCTTTGACCAAATTGACTCAGAAGAATTTTGTTTTTTAGTGGTCCAATGACTGTGAGGAGAGATTTCAAAAACTCAAGAGTTTGTTGACTTCAACACCTATCTTGACCTTACTTGTGGAAGCTGAAGGTTTTACCGTGTATTGTGATGCTTCAGGAGTTGGCCTTGATGCAAAAGGAGAAGGTGATAGCTTATACTTCTAGGAAATTAAAGACCCATGAGAAGAACTGTGGCACTTAGCATAAACTAGGCATTCTGATTAACATAATATCTAGGCAAAAGCTAAACTGAGTTTAATTTAAAAGTTCAAAAATATAGACTGAAAATCTCAAAATAAATGAATATATGAGTCTGACATATAAAATAACTGAATAAGCTAAAATCTAATTCTATGTCTGAAAGCCTCTACTACTGATGAGTTGCTGGGACAAGCCCCCAGCTAACTCCAAAATACTGAAACTAGATGACTAAGGAAAAGAAATATAAAATATGTCCTCGAATTATGAGGACTCACCACTGGCTATCACTGGGGTGGCATTGAGTCAAAATGATCACGAGTCTGAATCTGAGAACTTAAACCTGCATTATGATAGGATGCAACATATAGAGTATGCATCAGTACTTCAAATGTACTAAGCATGCGAGATGTGCAAATAACAAAATAACTAAAATGCTAACATGCTATTTAAAACGGTAAACTGAACTGTAGTACATAGGCCAAAAATGAAATCATGCATAAGGACCTGAAATGCAAAAGTAATCTGAAAAGCATAATGAAAGCTGTAAAAATATAAACTGAGGGCCTAATGCATATTATTGAAGCTAATATTGTGGGAGAGTCTATTAATTGACATAAACCACGTGAGCTAAACATGGAGTCCGATGTATACACCCTATCGAGAGGACCCAATATACCTTGACAGGGTATAGAGGCATGACTAGCGTGATCACTAAACTGATACCCACTGAGGGGCTAAATAATCCTATAGGGGTATATAGTTATGGTACTTGAGGGTATGTTGTACCCTAGTCCAACTTAGTGCTAAGTACTACTCCTAAAAACTGATATGCTAGCTTATTTAAAGCTGAAATCCTGAGTTTCTATGTCAGAACTAGGCTAATCTAAAATCATTATTTTTTGAAGAATATAATAGAAAGCTGACCAAACTTTGTTTTAAACTTAAATGCTGATATTTTGAGTTAAACTAATTCATGAGAAAATACTACAAATTAGGGCTGAATTCTTGATTTCTCAAACCTTTGTAAAACTCATGCAATTTACTAAAAACATGATACAAGTCTTCTGAAACAAGATATAAATCATGAGAAAATCATAAGGACCGAATTTTGTAAACTTTAACATAATTAGGTAAGAACCCTAATTTCTAAAAGCCATAATTTCAATGAAAAGGTCTAAGGTTTTGGGCATAAGGGTGAACAAATCCCTTACTAAATACCCACATACCTGGTGGAAAAAGATTCATGAAGAAAATTTGAAGTTTGAAGCTTCGAGAAGAAAGCCCTAGGTCTGGATGGAGAGAAAAATCACTTCTATTCTTTTTTTCTGAGACTTGAGTGAAGGAATGAAGAAATTTGAACTAAATTGGGTTAAGACTTTTTAAAATAAGCCTTAAACAACTTATTTTCGGAGATAAATAAGAGGGAAAGGTCTAAAATACCCTTGAGAAATTAAATTAAAAACTACTGAATTTACCTGAAGTTGGGTTTCACAGATGGGAACCATGGGCCATGGACTAAACCACGAGTTATGGAACTCACTTGTGGTTCCCTAGGAAAATTTCTTGATTTCTGAAGTTGGTCCATGGTCCGTGAATTTTATAGAATTCGTAAAGAATGTTGAATGAGTAAGATAAGAGAGTCAGAAGAGAATGGATTTGAAGAATCCTCAGTCTAGAGGTGGTTACAGTGGTCAGTTCTTGAAAGGCCAGGGTTTGTGGGGATATCCTGCGTGCCCCATTCGTTCATTGACACCAGTTTCTGCTGGGGGTCCATCAGGGGCCAGTCAGCCTGTATCAGACTTTGGTAGGTATATTTCCCAGTCGGCTCCAACATAAAGATCTAATTTTTCCTGTGCCTACATTGAGTTGGTGATCTTGGTCACTTAAGAAGGATCTGTCCTCAGCTTGGGCATGCATCTCAGCAGCAGGCTCCTAGGGCCTTTATTCCAGTTAGTAGAGGTAGTGACAGCGATCATCCGCAGGGTGGGTGAGGCTGTCACACTACAGGTAGAGGCGACACTCAGCGTAACCACGGTAGTGGTAGTGGAGGTAATCAGCCCAACAAGGGTTGTAAGCAAGTGAGAGACAAGAATCTCTTTTATGCTTTCCCAGTTAGGCCAGAGGCAGAGGCTTCAGATGCAGATCACATGTACTATTCTTGTTTGTGATCGTATAGCTTCAGTTTTGTTTGACCTTGGATCTATCTTTTCTTATGTGTCTGCTGATTTTGTTGAGAGCTTTAACATTTTGTGTGAGTCCCTTGATTTTCCTATTATTGTATCTACTCTGGTAGGGGATTCTATAGTGGTGGATAGGGTCTTTCGAGTTTGTCCTGTCATATTTGTAGGGTGAGAGACCTTAGATGATTTAGTTATTCCTGACATGGTAGACTTTGACAACATCTTGAGAATGAGTTGGTTGTCTCCATATCATATTATCATAGACTGTCATGTTAAGACATTGGCTATGGCTATGCTTGGGTTTGATAGGTTAGAGTTGGAGGGTAATTATAGTCCGGCTCTAATGAAATTTATGTCCTTCCTTCGTGCTCGAGTATGATAGGAAGGGTATCCTTAGCCTTCCAAGATTATCTTTAGGACACCAATTTGGAGGTTCCATTTATTGAGTCTGTTCTGGTGGTGTGTGAGTTCCAGGAGGTGTTTTTTGCAGACCTGCCTGGTATGCCACCTAACCGAGATATTGATATTTTTATTGACTTAGAGCTGAACACTTGTCCTATCTCTATTCCTCCCTATAGGATGGCACTGGCTGAATTGAGAGAGCTTAAGGCTCAGTTGCAGGAGCTGTTGAGTAAGGGTTTCATCCATTCGAGTGCCTCCCTCTGTGTATAGATTATAGACAGTTGAACAAGGTTACTATTCATAACCTGTACCCTCTCTCTCGCATCGATGACCTGTTCGACCTGCTGCAAGGGGCTGCTGTATTCTCTAATATTGACTTAAGATTTGGTTACCATCAGCTGAAAATCCAACCTTTAGATATTCCTAAGACTGCATTTCAAACCCGATACGGACACTATGAGTTTCTGGTAATGTCATTCGGTCTAACCAATGCCCCAGCTACTTTCATTGGGTTGATGAATGAAATATTCAAGCCCTTTATTAACTCCTTCATCATAGTCTTTATTGATGATATTTTAGTATATTCTAAGGATGATATAGAGCATCAGAACCATCTTAGAATTATGTTGGGACTGCTGAAAGAGAAGGAATTATATGCCAAACTTTTAAAGTGTGACTTATGTTTATCTTTTGTGCCCTTCTTGGGGCACGTGGTTTTGAAAGATGGGGTGATGGTAGAATCACAAAATATAGAGGCAATTAAGAATTAGGCTAGACCTACTTCATTGACAGAAGTCCATAGCTTTGTGGGATTGGCTAGCTACTAGCGTTGGTTTTTTAAGGGATTTGCATCCATTGCTACTCACCAAATCGCCTGACTCAGAAGGATGTGCCATTTTTTTTTGTCAAAAGAGTGTGAGGAGAGCTTGTAAAATCTCAAGACATTATTGACCACAGATCCCATTCTCGCCTTGCCAGTTGAAGGTAAAGACTTTATTATTTATTGTGATGCTTCACGAACTAGTTTAGGTGCTGTATTGATGTAAGAATAGAATGTCATTGCCTATGATTTGAGACAACTCAAACTGCATGGGATAAACTACCCTACTCATAATTTAGAGTTGGCTACAATGAATTTTGCTTTCAAGATTTGGCACTATTTGTACGGGGTCCAATGTGAAGTGTTCATAAACCATTGTAGTTTACAACATGTCTTTACCTAGAAGGACTTGAACCTGAGGTGACATAGGTGGATGGAACTGCTTAAGGACTATGTCATCACCATCTTGTACTATTCGGGTAAGGCTAATGTGGTAGCAGATGCACTGAGCAGAAAGACTCAAAGTATAGGTAGCTTGGCTTACCTGAGCCTTGATAGATAACCATTGGCCAGAGATATTTAGGCTCTGGCTAACAACTTTATAAGGTTGGAAGTTTCTAAAAGGGGTGGTTTACTAGCATGTGTGGAGGCAAGATGCTCTTTTCTCAAGCAAATCAAGGGTAAGAAATTTGATGATGTGAAACTATGCAGGATTAGTGACAAGGTATTGCAAGGCGATGCCAAAGAGGCCATCATAGATGAATATGTTCTAAGGATCAAAGGGAGAGTTTGTGTGCTTATTAGAAGTTTCACGAAGAGTTGGGGGCAAGATTAGACCTGAGTACAACCTTTCATCCTCAGACTGATGGGCAGTTTGAGCATATGATTCAGGTGTTAGAGAGGAGGTATAGATCTCCCATTAGATAGTTTGCTTCATCTGAATCAAAACCTTTGGGTACGGACTTAGTAAGGGACTCTATGGAAATGGTGAAATTATCTAAGGGAAACTTCTAGCGTCTTAATGTTGGCAGAACGAGTATGCAGATACAAAGGTTAGATATATGCACTTTGCGGAAGGTGAGGCAGTTTTGTTCAAGGTCTCACCCATGAATGTTGTTATGTGATTTAGAAAGAGAGGCAAGTTAAGTCCTAGATCATTGGGCCCTTCGAGATTCTTCAAAAGGTGGGTCCAGCGGTGTATAGGTTGGCTTTACCACCTAGTCTGTCAGGAGTTAATCATGTGTTCCATGTGTCGATGTTTAAGAAGTACCATAGTAATAATAATTATATCGTTCACTGGGATTCGGTTCTGCTAGATGATAAAACCTTTTACAAAGAGAAGGCCATTGCTATTCTTATCCGAGATATGAAGAAGTTTAGAACTAAGGGAATTGCATCTATGATGGTCCAGTGGAATAACCATCTTATTGCGGAGGCCATGTAGGAGACTGAGGCAGACATATGGAACAAGTATCCTCACTTGTTCCCCGATTTAGGTAAACATTATTTCCCTCTATTTTCTTCTCGATTGTCATTTGAGGATGAAAAATTATTTAATTGATATCTAATTTAACAACCTGTTCTATCATCATGCTGAATTAAGGCATAAGCACTCGGCTACAAAAGTCTTTAGGAGAAAATTGAAAAATCTCAAGCTAGGGTGAGCTTAGACTAAAATAGTGTTTCGTGCCTCAGAGGTCATTCATATTTCATATGATGTAGTGTGGTAGTATGGTGTCTATTTTTGGATAGCCAACTGCTATAGGACCTCGTAGAAAGTTTTAAGATGAGAATCAGAGTCATACAACTCCATATATGATAGTTGTCGCATTTGAAATAATTCATGATGTCTATAAAATAATGTGTGTTGCAAAATAGGGGTCAGGGAGTGAGAACACCGTATTTTGGAAATTGTTGCTCGTAGCAAAGGAGGATGCCTCATCGCCACGATCATCAAAATAATCTATTTCTAGTCATGATGATCTATTTCAACAGAGATCTATCTTTCACGATGAGATTGCGCGGTAGTATACCTGTGTGACCTACAATTTTTGGAATCATTCCTCTCATTATTCTACTTTGTTCTAAAGCTCTAAAAAGTGGTTTCTCCCAGAAAACTAGGGCAAACTCCATTGTTCGAGGTAAGTAATCCATAGAACTCCTAAATTATTGATTAATTATCTTCCTTAGACCTTGGGGGGAAGATCTAATGGTAGATTCCTTTAAATTTAGCCCTAGAAGTATGAACTTGAGGAAGAACCCTATGGGTAGGGGTGAAATCACCTAGAATTAATCCTAAGTTGTGTTTTTATGAATTTTAACTTGTAATTATTAGTTCTTGACATGTTTAAGACTAGTGGAGATTCTTGGGTTCCATAAAGGTGAAACCTTTAAGCTTGAAAATGTTGGAAAAGTCATAACTTGATTAGAAACCTTGGGTTCTTGATCCTATGAATGTAATGGGTCTAATTAATGATTTATTAACCTTTGGAGAATGCTAGATACCTCATTTAATGGGTAGGATGGTTGGGTTTGATTTCTAAAGCCTGAATTGAAGGGTAATTGGCCAATTACTCTTCTATTGTTGTTGTTTTCAGACCTTAGGCATTCTAAAGGGATAAGAAAGGACAAGGCAGGGGTGAACTAGCTTGCAGGTGTTATATCTTCACTCGAGGTAGGTTACGATTTGAATTTGAGTTAAGACTTACTTTATGATATGTTTGTAGTGAAATTTTTATAACATGTGATTGGTCCTTGGACATGGTTAAGTTACATATGCTTTTCCCTATTATGATTGTACGAGTAGGCTGAATGAACAAGAAGTAATAAGTGAGTTGAACTAGCTAAGTATGAATAGTCTCTTGGGTACTGAGTTTATTCTTGAGAATATGTCTGAGAGCCTAATTATGTATATATTATTGTTGATACCTTGATATGGAGCGGATACCACACTAGCATGGTATATAGTCACCTAGGGTCCCCTACAGGTCATGGCTAGTGGACAGAAATAAGACCCATAGCATGTGTACACACACTTTTACTCTCTTATTTGTATGTAGTATTGCCATACTATCTGTAGTAGTAAGTTTTTTTGCAATTTGAGGTGAGACTAGAGGTACAAGTGATGTGTGTAGATATTGATGGGCATAGCGATACTATTAGATAGTTGTTAAGTATGATTACTCCTTCCCTCTCATGATGATATTCAATGGTTAGTGAACTTGAGATTGTTATCAATGAACTTATACTGAAATGATTATCTGTTGATTGATTACATGCTAAGTGTTGGATTCCTGTTACTTGTTATATGTTTTTCTATCTTCATGTTATATTGTTTGGTCGGCCTATGATACCTACTAGTACATAGTGTGTTGTATTGATACTATACCGTGCTTTTTTTTGAGATTAGATCGTGTTTCAGAGGCTGAGAGGCAACCTCGGCTAGAGTAAAGAAACCATTTGCAAATCCAAGGGCGTGCACTACTTTCAAGGCTTCCATGGATCCTCCGCAAGTTATTGTCCTTCCTTCGGATAATGGAATTCTTTATTTTACTGTTTTAGACACTGTTGGATATTTTAGACTACTTTGGTTTAGCATTCTAGAAAACGACTTTCAGTTTTTGGGGATACATATATTAGTTGTTGAATTCTGCTTAAAAATATCTCCATAAGTCTTATCTCCATTAGCTGATAATCCCCATTAGCTGAAATAGAGAGCTTATAATAATCATAGAGAGACTTATGGAGATATTTTTAAGTAGCTAATAATCATATAAGCTAATAATAATTCTCTATCAAAAATTTGAGAAACCTAAAAGGTTTACAATGTCAACAACATAATTTTCACAAGTGAGACGCATGGGGCTATGGTCAGACCCTATTCTTGGTAAGTGGAGCACCTTATAATAATTAAACTAGTTCTGCATGTCTGAGTTAAAGACAATTCTGTCAAGCCTTTCAAAGATATAATTATCTCTAACTCCTCCATTCAACCATGTGAAAAGGCTTCCCTTAAAAGGCACTTCTACCAAATCACATGAATTAATGCAGTAGTTAAAATCCGCATGATAAATTTATAGCATAAGTAGGACTCTAATCTTCTTCATTTAGAACAACATTAAAATCCTCTCCTATAAGCCAGGGTATATCCATGCCATTAGCCAAAGAGTGAAGGTCCGCCCAAAGTGTCAATCTCTTAAAACATCTCAGTTTGCATAGACAATTGTAGAAAAAAGAGTCTTGTTCAGATTTGGGAATTATAGCTTTAAGGTTAGTTGTTGCTCTAACTCTCTATCAACTGATACATCTATGTCATGGTTGGTAAAAACCCAAATATTTCCATTACAATTTGCATTGGGAATTGACATCTTCAACCTTCTTTTATACTTGTTGATATGCCTGATATGTTGGAAAGAGTCCAGCAAAGACATGAAAAAAATTTGTGAAAATTGTGCAACATTTGCACTCTTTGAAAGGCTTTTTAAGTCTTCACAAACCTTATGTTCTGAATGAGCGACTTCATTATTTCTTCTTACCTGATTGATTGACTTTTCTCTTTGGAAGGACTCTTTGGGGCTGAGCAGACTCCCCATCACCATGTTTCTTCCGTCTTCTAGATGACTTCATCACCCTAGGAGAGATTTCTGCCTCCTTGATGATTTGCAAAGGTAAATGGTCTGCATCCCGCACTTTACTTTCAGTACTGGTAATCTGATTAGTACTATTTTTGTCTTCTTGTTCCTCTCCACCAGTATTATGAGTAATAATGTCATGTAAAACCTTATATGGGGATTTTTTTTAGTAGGATCATTTGTGATTCATCAACGAGGACTGTTGTTGGTGCTGCAGGGCAGATTTAGCCTGTGCATGGCTAGTACGTTGATATTGAGTTGTTGGTTGTATCTGAGCATATTATCATCATGAAAAGAGTTTTTTTTGCATTGGTTTATTAATACTACATGGCTGCAGACCTGACTATCACAAGTTTTCTAACCTTGCATGGCCCTGAGGGCCTTCTTTTAGTTATAATGGCTAAATGGACTTAATACTAGTTTAATGGATCTTCTTGAAGTAAAAGGGATTAAATGTTGGTTTTTTGCACTAATACCTAAGATGATACTAGAGTCGACTGGGTCAAGTGCTAGACATGGTTTTATTACTGATTTTACTAATTTTAGACCCAGATAGACTCTGGGCACACATAATGAGAGTTGAGAGTTGGTATGTGGTGCGGAGACCTCCATGGACCTTCCCGATCTAGACTAGGGGATATGGGTTAAGAGTGCCAAATGAGGGGTATACAGAGGAGTAGAGGTATATGAGGGAAGCCCTTCCATGGGTCCTACCTGCTGGGCCTATGGGCACTGGAGGAGGTGCATACTATACCACTGGCATACCATATCATATCATTCATTTCTGCACGGTTCCACCCCCTTTTTACTATTTTTTGAGTGTACTCTCTGGTAGTATGGGTTGCTGGTAGGGTTTGTCTTTACTTGTATATATTCCTTAGGTGTATGGGTGCTTATTGGGATTGTAGATAGATTAGTGTTACTTACTCCTATTGTAGTTACTTGCTCATTTACTTTTTGATCATCCTTACCGTATGAGCTGTATTATTAGCATATTTATGCTTAGTTGCCTTTCTTTCTCTTCTTTTATTTGAGGTTATTGGTACACTGCCCTGTTTGTTAAGATTTATTTACTTACTATTATTTCAAGGACCCAGGTGTATTCTCTACTCTTACATCTGTGTTCTATGATACATCTTCTGTGGCTAGCTTAGTACACTTGTATTCTTTTATGCCTTATATCTATTGCTAGCTTCCTTGTACTTCACTCTATCTGCTTCTATGACCCTTTTCTTTCCTTATATTTTATCTACTGCTTTTACATTTTATATGTGCCCACGGCCTATGATGTCTACTAGGTACCGGTTAATTTTGCACTTGGTGCTCATACTATACTTTTGCATCTTCCTGGTGTAGATCCTAGTGTGGGCCATTGCCATTGATGTGGAAACTTCGTGCAACTTTTGAGATATCTGAGACATAGGGTGAGTTCCTAGCGACTGGGGCTTGGCTATATCTCTTCTTTTGGCATAGTTGGCTCTTTCGTATATTCAGAGACAATTGTATATTTTTCTTTTGCTCTCTCTTGTACTCTGTATATTTAGTAGTGGCTCCTGTACTGATGATACCAGGTTATGGGATAGAGTAGTTTTCTGTATATATTAAGGTTGCCTTTTTTTTCTATGCCTTCGTTACCTTCTTATGCTTATTATCCTTATTGTGAGTTCTTTACTTAGCTTTTGGCCCATTACTAGCCATTTTGGGCTACGAAGATTGGTTATTCTGTAGGGTGTTGTAGGTGCCATCATGACCTGAGAAATCGGGTCATGACATCTATCTCCGCTGAGGTTCTTCTGTGCTCCCGGGCAGGATGCCTATGATTTTATTTCTACTTGTGAGAAGTTGCTTCATCACCTTGGTCAGTTGGATACCCACAAAGTGGATTATACCACCTATCAGCTAGAGGGTCCAGCTAAGCTTTGGTGGAGGGCCCATGTAGCTTGCAGGCACCCTGAGTCTCCTTAGTTGACATAGAGGGAGTTCTACGAGGCCTTTATGGCTAAGTTATTTCTGCAGTGTGACCGTGAATAGAGCAGTTTACCCATTGATATAGGGGTCTATGATAGTGTCTGAGTACGAGACCCATTTTTACTTGTTGGCTTCATTTGGGGCAATGATCATTCTTATAGAGCCAAACCGGATTCGTCGATTTGTTTGGGGGATGAGGAATGAGCTTTATGAGACTGCAGAGATACTAGTTTCTAGTGGATGACCATTTCAGGTAATAGTAGACTATACTCGCACTATAGAGGATTTGCATCGCCAGGACCCCAGGGCCAGAGATTATAGACGACACTATCAGGGAGATTACAATGGTTCTCGCTCCGACGGTAGAAGTTCAGGTCAGTGGGGCAGAGGATAGCAGCCACATCAGTATCCAGGCCAGTTTAGCCGGCTAGTTCAAGCATCACTTCAGGCTTCAGATGGGCCTCAATTTGATCATGGTTATGGTAGTCAACATAGTTATAGTGGTCATCATGGGTTAAGTGGGTCGAGCTTTGGTTAGTCATCGAGAGGTACATCATCTGGGGCATCAGGCTGTGGTGTCCATACAGGTTCAACCATTTCGTCTTGCCAGGGTGGGGGGTCAGGGCATTGCTACAAGTGTGTTATTATTGGTCATTTTTTCAGAGATTGCCCCTAGCGGGGTATAGTTTATCCAGCCGCTCAGCCAGCTCTTCTTCTAAGAGTAGTGAGCCACCGATCATAAGAGGTGGTGTCCAAGGTAGAGGTGGTACCTAGATTGGCTAGTCAGGTGGTCAAGATAGTGGTCACTATGGTGGAGGTTGGCGTTAGGTCTATGCGGTCCCTGGTAGATCAGAGGTGGAGGTCTCAGATTCAGTGATCACAGGTATGATATTTGTCTATCGTCAGTCAACCTTAGAATTATTTGATCCTGGTTATTCATGTTCGTATGTTTCTGACTACTTTGTTCATTGCTTTGGGTTGGCTAGTGATTCATTATTTGTTCCCTTATCTGTTGCTACCCCGATAGGCGATTCTTTAGTTGTGGATCAGATTGTTAGATCATGCTTGGTAGTTGTTGGTGGTCTTGAGACTTGGGCTGATTTGATAATATTAGATATTCTAGACTTTGATGTGATTCTTGGCATGGACTGGTTATCTCCTCACCGAGTGGTTTTAGATCGTTATGCCAAGACCGTTACCTAAACTATGCCTGGTGTACCCGGTTGTATGGAAGGGTTATGTTAGTTGTGCACCATCTAGGATAATTTCTTATATTCAGTCTAGGAAGTTGATTTCACACGGGTGTATGTCTTATCTAGCATAAGTCTAGGATGTTAGCACCAACACTTCATCTCCCAAGTCGGTCCCAATGGTTAGCGAGTTTTTAGATGTTTTCTGGACTGACCTACCAGGCCTTCAACCTGAGCGTGATATAGACCTTGCCATTGAGTTAGAGCTGGGCACCAGGCCTATTTCCATTAGTCCATATCGTATGGATCCAACTGAGTTAAGGGATCTTAAGGATCATCTTCAGGACTTGTTAGCTAAAGGTTTCATCCGATCGAGTGTGTCACCTTGGGGTGCTCCAGTTTTATTTGTAAAGAAAAAAGATGGCTTAATGTGGATGTGTATTAACTATCGGTAGCTGAATAAGGTGACTATAAAGAATAAATATACGATGCCGTATATAGATTACTTATTTGATCAGCTCCAAGGTGCAACAATATTCTCTAAGATATATATAAGGTCATGCCACCACAAGTTAAGGATTAGGGCGGAGTACATCCTTAAGACAGTATTCAGGACACGTTATGACCATTTTGAGTTCCTGGTGATGTCTTTTGGGTTGACCAATGCCCTAATAACTTTATGGACTTGATGCACAGGGTGCTCAAGCCATACCTGGAATCATTTGTGATAGTCTTCAGTGGTTATATATTGGTATATTTGCGAGGTAGGGAGGATCATGAGCAACATTTGAGGATCGTGCTCCAGACGTTGAGAGATCATCAACTTTATACCAAGTTCTCAAAGTGTGAGTTTTGGCTTGAGTCAGTAGCATTCCTAGGGCACGTGGTGTCTAAGGATGGGATTAGGGTGGACTCAGCAAAGATTGCAGCCATTCGTGATTGGCCGAGGCCTACTTCTCCTAACGAGGTTCACAGTTTTGTTGGGCTGGAAGGATACTACAGATTGTTTTTTTGAGGGATTTTTATCCATAGTAGCACCTTTGACTAGGCTAACTAGGAAGGATGTTCCATTTCAGTGGTCTGATCAGTGCGAGGATAGCTTCCAGAGGCTTAAGGCCATATTGACTTCAGCTCTGGTGTTGACATTGCCAGTTGAGGGTCAGAGCTTCTGAGTTTATTATGAAGCTTTGTCAGTTGGTCTTGGTTGTGTATTGATGCAGCAGGATTGGGTGATAGCTTATACGTCGAGGCAGCTGAAGGATCACAAGAAGAACTACCCCACCCGTGACTTGGAGTTGGAGGCGATAGTCTTTGCGCTCAAGATTTGGAGGCACTATCTATATGGAGTTCACTATGAGATTTACACCGACTATCGTAGTCTTCAAAATATCACAAGTCAGCAAGAGCTGAACACTAGGCAGAGAAGATGTATTGAGTTACTAAAGGACTATGACATTACTATTCTATACCATCCAGGCAAGACAAACATGGTAGCAGATGCCTTGAGTTGGAAGGCAGTGAGTATGGGAAGTTTGTCTTCTCTTTTAGTTTCAGAGCGACCATTGGCCTTAGACATCTAATCCTTGGCTAACCATTTGGTTAGTCTTGATTTGTTAGATCCCATCAGAGTTCTTGCCAGTGTGGAGATCCTCTGGTTGATCAAATTCAGCAGCGTCAGTTTGAGGATCAATATTTGTGTGATATTAATGATCAGGTTTTGTAGGGTCAGGACAATAAGACTACTTTAGATTCTGATGGTATTTTGAGATTTGATGGTCGCCTTTGTGTTTTGACAGTTGGGTACTTGATACAATTGATTCTCCATAAGGCTCACTATTCCAGATATTCCATCCATTCGAGTGCAACTAAGATGTATCGAGACTTGAGGTAGCTTTACTGGTGGAGTGGTATGGAGAGGGACATAGTGGAGTTTGTATCTCGGTGCTTGAACTGCCAATAATTTAAGTTCAAGCACATGAGACCTAGTGGATTGATGCAGAGACTTTCCATTCCTGAATGGAAGTGGGAAGAGATCACTATGGACTTCATAGCACGATTGCCATGCACTTCTCGAGGGTTTGACTCTATTTGAATTATTGTCGATAGGTTGACTAAGTCTGCACACTTTTTACCAGTTCATTCTTTCTATAGTGCACGAAGGTTAGCTAAGATCTATCTCTATGAGGTTGTCTGTTTGCATGGGGTTCCACCTTCTATTAGTTTAGACTGCAGTACTCAAATTACATCTCAGTTCTAGAGGACTATTCAGGGAGAGATGGGTACAGAGGTTCAGCTCAACATTGCATTCCATCCTCAGACAGATGGCCAGTCCAAGAGGACTATCTAGGTCCTGGAGGACATGTTACGGGCCTGTGTTCTTGGATTTGGGGGTTCATGGGATCAGTACGTGCCTTTGGTGGAGCTTGCTTATAATAACAGTTATCACTCGAGTATTATCAAGACACCTTTTGAGGATTATATGGTAGGCATTGTAGATCACAAGTGGGTTGATTCAGTGGTTTTGAATCCTAGCCGCAGAGTATAGACCTACTTCATGATTCCTTAGAAAGAGTTTGGCTGATTTAGGAAAGACTTTGGGCATCCTAGAGTAGGAAGAAGAGCTACGCAAATTGTATACTTCGTGCCTTAGAGTTTAGTGTTAGTGATCGGGCATTTCTTCAAGTGTCGCCCATGAAGAGCGTGATGAGATTCGGCAGGCGGGGCAAGCTCAGTCCCAGGTATATTGGGCCGTTTGAGATTCTTCAAAGGGTTGGTGATGTTGCTTATCTGCTAGATTTGCCTCCTATGTTCTTAGCTATTCACCAGTCTTTCATGTATCCATATTGCAGTGTTATGTTGTGGATGAGTCACATGTGCTACAGTGGGATTCAATGTAGTTAGATGAGAGTTTGGCTTTTGTTGAGGAGTCGGCAACCATCTAGCTAGATATGTCAAGAGATTGAGGTCCAAAGAGATTCCTATGGTTAAGGTTCACCGTACGGTCGAGAAGTTTACTTGGGAGACTGAGAGAGATGCAGGCTCAGTATCTAAAGTTGTTTGAGCCTTCAGGTACTCCCTTTTCCCGACTTTCGAGGATGAAAGTCCTTTTTAGTAGTGAATGATCTAATGACCCTTCCGATCATCTTTATGTTTTCACTTTTTTTGCACTGTTAGAGCTTAATTGTAGCCACCCCAAGTCATTTATGACTGGTTAGGACCGGTGGTTCGGTGCCCAAGTCGTTCGTTAGGTCTGTATGACTATTTCCCTGTTTTAGAGCTTTAACTTAAGAAATCATTGACTTTACTCAACATTCTTAGCAAACATGCTCGGAATTGAATTTCGACATTTTTGTTAGCTTCGGAGCATGGATTTTGGTCTAGTGTGACATTTATTCGGGGTCTAGGAGCTTTCAGTATGGTTTTATCTCACTTTCTGAAATTTTAGGCTAGTTGTAGTTGGAAGTTTGACTTTGGTAAACTTTCGATAATCGGGGCATCTGATTCAAAATTCGACGGTTCCATCAGCTCAGAGTGTCGAGTTTAGGTTAGGTAAGTGGTTGTATTGGGTCCTGGGTGAGCCGAGCCCATTTTGGGTGTTTGATTAAAATTCATAAGTGTTGTCTTGGGTCAATATTTCATCCAAACGACCTCATATGGAAGTTTGTTGACTTCGTTGAGTCTGGAATGCCTTTTCTGGTAGGGTAGCATAGTTTATTTGCACGTGCGGGGTCTCAGATGAATCTTGTGGGCCTATCCAATGATTTTTTAGCCTTAAGAATTTGCTGGTTGCTGCTGCAAGTGCATGTCTCAGACCTTAATCGCGACTATGAGGAAGGCATGTGATCGTGATGGTCTGCCTTTTTGGGTATTACAATCATGAGGTCTCCTTCACTCGATCGCAATGAAGGGCCTATGGGCCTAGCATCTGTTGCTCTTCACAACCATATGGCTGGACCATCGTGATCATGATGGTCTAGCCTATATGGTCATCCCGATCATGTGGGGTTCATCACGATTGCGATGAAAGACCCCTGTCATTATATAAAACTTCCTTTGTTATTTTTCCAACTCTTAAACTGCTTTCCACCATTTTCTTAGAGCTCCAAGCTCAAATATTTGTGTGGGAACATCTTTGAGTGTTGGGGTGGCATATTTCATGCCCGTGGTTGATTTTTCATCGTCTATTGTAAGATTTCCATCCCTTATTCCATTATTTTCTTTAGTTGATTCTTAGTTGGTTCTTGGGGTTGGGGGCTGTTTTAGGCCCTTTTCATACCTATATTGTGCTCAATTTTTTAGCATGAGTTCCAGGCAGTGTTGGGAACCTCGTGGTAATTTCCATTTTCAGTTTTGAGTTGTGAGGCCTACGGGCCTGTTTTGACCCAACTAATTATTAGCATTATGGGTGTCGTTAGCTTTGTATTGATGAGTAGATTGTACTTTTGGTAGTTTGATTGCTGTTCAGGGATTCTCATAGTAGTTTGGGCTTGGATGACCACTTTCCAACAGCTTTTTGTCGGACCCCAGGTAGGCTATGGCCTACCGATTTTAGACTTGGCCTATATAGAATATAATTGTACTATTTAGCTCATCCTTGGGTTGGGATTACTAGGTTGGCACCCCAGACATTGTCCACTTCCTTTTCGTCCATTCTTAATTCTGTGCTTTAATATTTGAGTTAGTACGATAGTATTACCCCTTACTACCCTGAGTGGCCTTTGCATATTCCTCTTGACCATAGTTAGTGGGATATTTGGGAAGTGTCTGTGAGTCCTGAACATTGATTCGCGATTGCTAGCTGGATATCTATGCTGTAGAGCGGGTAGAGCCTATGCAGGGCTAGTAGGTTGATATTGAGCTTCTGGTTGTATCTGAGCATATCATCGTCATGAAAAGAACTTTTTTTGCATTAGTTTATTACTACTATAGGGCTGCAGGCCTAACTATCACCGGTTTTCTAACCTTGCATGGCCCCGATGGCCCATTTTTAGTTATTAATGGCTAAATGAACTTAATACTAGTTTAATGGATCTTCTTGAAGTAAAAGGGATTAACTTTTGGTTTTCGCACTGATACTTGAGATGATACTAGACTCGGCCAGGCCGAGCGCTAGATATGGATTTATTAATGATTTTACTGATTTTAGACCCGAATTGACTCTGGGCATGCATGATGAGTTCTTGAGAGTTGGTATATGGTCGCGGAGACCTCCATAGACCTTGCCGATCTAAACTAGAGGCTATGGGATGAGAGTGTCAAAGGAGGGGTATATGGGGGAAGCCCTTCCATGGGTCCTAACTGCTGGGCCTATGGGCACCGGATGAGGTGCATACGATACCACTGGCATACCATAACATATCATTCATTTCTGCTTGGTTCCAGCCCTTGTTTGCTATTTTTTGAGTGTACTCTTTGGTAGTGTGGGATGACGGTAGGGTTTGTCTTGACTTGTATGGATTCCTTCAGTGTATGGGTGCTCGTTGGAATTATAGGTAGATTAGTGTTACTTGCTCCTATTGTAGTTTCTTGCTTGTTTGCTTTTTGATCATCCTTACCTTGTGAGCTGTATTGTTAACATGTTTAAGTTTTATTTGCCTTTCTTTTTCTCCTTTTAATTAAGGTTATCGGTACACCGCTCTATTTGTGAATCTTTTTTTATTTATTGTTATTTCAAGGACCCATGTGCGTTCTCTACTCTTACATCTGTGTTCTGTGATACATCTTCTATAGATAGCTTAGTACATTTGTATTCATTTATGCCTTCTATCTGTTGCTAGCTTCCTTGTACTTCACTCTATATGCTTCTGTGACCCTTTTCTTCCCTTATCTGCTATCTACTGCTTATACATTTTATATATTCCCAGTCTGCCTATGATGTCTACTAGGTACCGATTGCTTATGCAATTAGTGCTCATACTACACCTCTGCATCTTTCTGGTGGAGATCCTAGTGTAGGCCATTATCATTAACGTGGGGACTTCGTGTAGCTTTTGGGACATCCGAGACATAGGGTGAGCTCCTGGCATTCGGGGATTGGCTATATCTCTTCTTTTGGTGCAATTGTCTCATTTGTTTATTTAGAGACAGTTGTACATTTTCCTTTTTCTCTCTCTTATACTCTGTATATTTAGTAGTGGCTCCTGTACTTATGATACCAGTTCGTGGAATGGAGTAGTTTTCTGTATACATTCAGGTTTCCTTTATTTTGCTATGCCTTCGTTACCTTCTTCTGCTTATTATCCTTATTGTGCATGCGTTACATAGGTTATGGCCCGTTACTGACCATTTCGGGCTATTTGGATTGGTTCTCCTATAGAGGGGTTGTAAATGCCATCATGACCTGAGAAATTGGGTCATGACATCTTTACATACGAGCATGACCAAGTTGTACCGAGATTTGAAACAACACTATTGGTGGTGTGAAATGAAAAGAGATATAGTTGACTTTGGGTCTAAGTGTAAAAATTGTCAGCAAGTACAATATGATCCCAGAATCCTAGTGGTACTCTTAAGAGGATGCCCATTCCTGAGTGGAAGTGGGAGAGAATAGCGATGGATTTTGTGGTTGGCCTTCCCAAGACTTTGGGGAAATATGATTTGATTTGGGTTGTGGTTAATAGATTGACGAAGTCTGTGCACTTCATCTCAGTTTAAGTGACTTATATGCAGCTCAGCTAGCCAAGATATATCTCAAGAAAATTGGTTTCATGGGATGCCAATCTCTATTATTTCTGATAAGGGCATCCAATTTCCTTCTAACTTCTGGCAGAAATTGCACGAAGAGTTGGGTACAAGGTTGGACCTGAGTATAACTTTTCACCCTCAGACTGATGGGTAGTCTGAGCATATGATTCAGGTGTTAGAAGACATGCTTTACGCATAGTAAAGTATGATTGGTGACTGAGTGTTCCTTCATGTGTAGCCTATGAAGGGCATGATGAGCTTCGGGAGGAAGGGAAAGCTTGGACCTAGGTTTATTGGGCCATTTAAGATCCTTTGTCATATTGGGGAGTTAGCAAATGAGTTAGCCTTGCCTCCTGATCTTTTAGGTTTTCACCCTATTTTCCATGTTTCTATGCTGAGACAGTATGTTCTAGATGAGTCTCGCTTCAGTGGGATTCAGTTCAGTTGGATGATCTTTGGCTTTTGAGGAGGAGCCTGTTGCAATTTTGAATAGGTAGGTTAGATAGTTGAGGTCCAATGAGATACTATCAGTTAAGGTTCAGTAGCGGCATCATTCTATCGAGAAGGCTACTTGGGAGATCGAGCATGACATGCGAACCGGTTATGCTCACCTTTTTTAGCCTTTAGGTACCTTTTTTTTCTTTACCTATCGAGGATAAAAGTTCCTTTAATAGCGGATGTTATAATAACCCTCGTGGTCATTTTATTTTGTTTGTGCATTTTTACCATTTTTACCCTTCCTGTAGCTTTTACATAGCTAGTTTGGCTTCTGGGATGGGTGGCATGCTTCCTAAAGGTATTCGGTCGAGTTTTAGAAGAGTTTCCCATTTTTGAAACTCTTAAAGCTGAAAGGTTTGACCTTGGCCAACTTTTAGAGTAAACGAGCTCGGATGAAAATTTTATCAGCACTGCTAGCTCCGGAACATGGACTTTGGGTTAGTGGGACTTTTGGTTTGGGTCTCGAGGCTTTGGGACTCATTTTAGGCTCTTGGATAATGTTTAAGTAAAAACCAGAAAATTATTGATTTTGATCAACATTTTTCAAGGCGACCTCCATAGGTTATTTCATCAATATTTCATCGAGTCGCACCTGCGGTAAGGCAGCCGCAGCTGCAAAGGAGGCTGATGTTAGCAGCCTCCACTCTATTGTGCTTCTCCTGCCACTGTGAGATATCTCATACGATCTCTTGGCCTCTCCAGCAAAGTAGAAGGTTTCAATTGAACTATGCTCCTGCAGCCTTTTTCCATCGTGTCATCGCTGCTCTTGCGCCCCTTTTTCCGCTAGAGCGATGGTTGTTGTACATTTAAATGTACTTTTCTCCTTCATTTGTTCTAAGTTTAGTGCAATTTTATTCATTGTTAGAACTCTGCTAAGAGTTAATTTCTCCCTATCTCATTGATTTCTTGAGTACTTGAGGTAATTTTCTTCCCCTTCTCATTCTATTACTTGTACGAGCTTTAATTTTACTCTTTGTTCTCCATTTGGGTCTTGTTTGCATGATCTCCCCATTGCTTTAAAGTGACAATTTTGGACCATTTGATGTTCGAATCCGTTTTATATTTGCCCAACTTTGGAGCATGCATTCCTTACCTTGTGGGGAGCACAATAGCGGAGTTAGTTTCTATTTTTTGTTAGCGAGCCCCGAGGGTCAATTTTTTACCCAATTGTTGGCATGAAATTCATTATATCAATATGGGTGTCATTATTCTCGTCTTGATACCTAGATTATATTTTTGATAGCATAACAGCGTTCTAAAGCACTCCGAAAGGAAAATGCTCCTGAGTGATGGTTCATGAATTTGCAGTTTGGCATTGATGTAGATTACATTTTACCTCTTTCAGACTTAGCTCAGTAAGAATATATATTTTATAAGTTACAAAATATTAGGGTAGGTTTTAGGTTAGAATTAGGCTTTAATCCTATTTCTGCATATTTAGCCATTATCGAGATCGTAGAATAGAATTATCATATTTATCCTTACTTTAGGATGATGTTGCCTCGTTATGTTGAGACTACAATCCTTAGTATAGATTGGAGGAGGATTTTGTAGCAGAGTAGGCATTTTATAATTATTTTTGCTTATTAGTCATGTTTTCCGTGTTTAACCGGATATGGACAGTTCCAATAAGATTTCATTCTTGAACAAAAATCCATTTTTTGATTTATTTCATCTATTCCATGACCGGAACAGGGGAGAATACTGTGTATAGGGACCGAGGTGTTAGCTTGAATTTCAAAAGAGTCCCAAGTTATTTATCTTGTTTGGAGGGTATTTTTTCCTTGTTGTTATATATATATATGTATTCTTTTGTGATGGCACACATATGCTCATACATGCAATTACATGGCTAGTGGTACGGTTTGGAAGAAAATATGCGATTTTTGGTTTAAGAATGAGATTTTCTACTTTTACTACGGTTTTGAAATTTCTAAAAGCTACTTCATGGTTTTATCACTATTTTGGAAGGAAAAAGGGATTGTACCACTTTATACTCGGTCCAAGAGATATTCTCAGACCCTTTCTCCATTTACTTTCTCTTTGATGAGCCTAAGGGCTGCCCCAGGAGCACATATTCGGATTTGTACTTTTATTTTATATGTTGATGAGCTCTAGGGAGGCCTTCAGTATGATTCAGGGATCCTACAGAGCGTCTCGCGAATCACGTTTTAAGGTTTTTACTTTCCTGCATTGGCCACATTCTACACCATACCATTCCATGATGCATTGCATTCTCTTATATGCATTTTTGAGTGGTTAGTCGCATTTCTTATTATTTTCTTCACCTTTTTTCTTGAGTTATACTTGTTTATAGCTACCAATGATGACTAGATTTAGGTGGATCTGATAGCTAGTTTACTTTCCTGCCTCGTATATTATATATCTTCTTTTAAGCTTGGTCAGCCTATGATGCCTATTGAGTACCCCGTGTTTTAGTACTTATACTAAATTTCTGTATCTTTTTTTGATGCAACACCTAGTACGAGCCACCTTTGTTGACCATCCACTCGTTCGAGGCCAGTTATTGTTTGGATCGTGGTGAGCTCCAGACATCTAGATATTTACTGCTTTTCCTCTATTCATACTATCTGTATTTTGTATTTTTGGTCGACAATAGTACCTTGTATAGTGCTATTTCAGTAGTTAGATTCCCTTGTACCGGTGACATCAGGTGCAGGATTTGATTTCTTGTATATATTTTGTCTTTCTTGATCTCTTTAGGGCCTATTTTATATTATATACTATTTTGTACATATCTATACTAGTGGCCCTTCTCTTATTTAGTATTCTTTCTTCCACTTTAGCTACTTAGTTCTATTTATAGTATCATCTTTTGAGTTTTGGCTTGCCTACTGGAGTTTTTTAGTAGGCACCATCATGGACCAATTTTGAATCGTGATATATATTTTTGGACTAGATCTACTTTAAAATAGTAATTACTACATCATAGTATGTATATGTTATCTTATATCAGAATGAATGAGAATCAACCAAGTTTCTTGGCCAAAAGTTCTTGGTTTTCTCTATCCATGATTGAATCACGGCAGAGCAGAAAGTATATGAAATTGGAGATAATAAGTCATTTGATCCGGTCAATTGATGTTGTGGCCATTACATTTTTATTAGTCTTAAGATAATCTCCTACAAAATCTTTATTATATTTTACACATGAAAAATCTCAAAATAAAACATAAGAAAATATTGAAAATTCATCTTCTTCTATTAAAATCATAAAAGAGTTATGTTAAATAATTTTCGTTCTTCAAAGTAACAATGAGGTATATATGAAGTGACTGAATCTTTTATTCCACAAAAGTTTGAGATAAACAAATATTTGTGATGTCCTTAGATATTCTGGGCCAACACGTGGTATAACATAATGTATTCAACGAGTTTATAGCCTTCACCTACATGCCAAGATAACCTTGGAGTATCTGTAGATCTATATTTAAAAAAAAAATTAAACTGTTATTAATTTTCATCGTTCAAATTTTACTTATTAATATATTATCATCCCCCTTATTTTTTGTTTTTTTTGAATATCTGTGTCTTTCAAATGCTATGTAAACGGAAAAAGTCTTATATCTGATGCAAGGGAATGCATTAATTTTGTTCAAAAGACCTCGTACATGAAATAAATTTCTCGACTTCATAAGAGAAAACAAGAAAATGAGAATAATGAAATCAAAACATAAAAATATGATACAATTATAAGGTTTTGAAGTGTAGAAATTAATTCTAGATAATTAATATAAAACAGAACACTTGAATTTTTTAACAATATAAAGTCAAAAAAGTAATTAATCTTGTACTAGAACTTTATTTTTTCAATAGATGAATATTAAATAGGTCTTCTTGATAATCTTCTTTAATATTTTAATTTATTTCAATTTTAGATGCGTTATTATTTTACACTGAAAAGTTCCAGAATAATAATTTTCTCAAAACGTAAAATTGATTTGTTAAAATTTTAAAGTGTAAGAGTTCATTTTCGATAACCTTACTAATAACAGTATTTTAATAACAACAATAAATATTAGTAATAAAAGACCAAATAAATATATGAGTATCTAGTAGATATTAAAAAAATTGACCATAGATTTAATAAGTAAATAAAAAAATAGACTTTGAAAAAAATAATAAAACACGACATACGGACATTTCAAAGTATGACAAAGGAAAAGAAAAGAGAAGAGTCCTATGACACAATTTAAACATGCAAAATAATTAAATACACAAACAGTCTATGGGACAATATGGATATACAAAACAATACTAATTATCAGAAACACAAATTAATCCTCAGTACTTAAAAATTATTGGTGTGATTTGGATCTTGAACATTAATGTTGTTTAAGGATAGGTCATCCAATAAAGTCACTACATTATCATTCTAGTTCAACAACTCAGATAATGGAGGACTTTGTGGAAAGTCAACAGAGTAGTTCTGGTAGTTATTTATTGTCATTGATACATTCATTGAGGGGATATTCATTGAAGGGTCAATTTGTGGTGTCACTGAAGAAAACACTTAAGCAGACAATGTAGGAGCCATCATTGGTGAAGGCACCATAGAAGCCATTGTTGTTAAAGTCATTGGAGGAGTATTCGATGTAGAACCCTCTTCACCATCCTTCTTTTTCATCACTTCATGTACGTGTTTGTGATTTTTCTTGATCACATAATTCAGATCGTTGAAATCAAAAGAGTGTATGTCAGTTAAAATATTTTTTTCCCTTCAATACATCATACATCTCATTTGTAAGTGCCTTGACCCTGTTTTCTTTCTTTAACTTGTTTAGTTTTTTCTCCATCTTATTTATCTTTTGATTGGTGAACTCTTCTCTTGTCACCATATGTTTGGATTTCTCCAACGTTGACAACTTCAGAAACTTTGTAAAGGTGTTTATTGCAGCTTCATGATTTGAAAACACCTTAGGTTCATTGTTGCAAGGACTATAGATGACAGTAGCAATTTTAACACCACAAAAAATGTTGAGTTCATGAGCCTTATTGAATAACCTTTTTTGTTTTTTCTTGTATGAGACGACTTTTCTGTCAGTTTCATTTTCAATCAAAGAAAACTTTGATTTATTTCTAGGCATGGTTAAAGAGGAGAAATAGGGGGGAAAATGTGTTTGTTCAGATACGAGGGGTCAAATGACTTTGTTTTTGTTGTGTGTTTCTTTGCCTAGGATTGACTTCTATTTGTATGAAAAATTTAGATTCTGTAAATTTTTTAATAGTTTGAATTGGGAAATTCTTAATTGTCAATAATAACTATTTAGGAATGAAACTAAATGAAGGTGTATTAAATAAAAAGATGTTAGATTTGTGATCATCTTGAAATATACGTAGTTTATCTCCTCGATCTTATACTGATCAACATTATGAGTCAAACTTTTCTTATTAGAAAAAAGAATTAGGTTGGTTTAAATCTAAGTAAGTAGTATCCACAAAAAATGATCATAGAGTTATAAAATATGTGTTTGGTTACTCATTTCCTTCATCAAGAAAGTTGAGAAAAATAATATAGTTTAATTAATGAATATATTAAATTAATGATTGAAGCAAGATAACATTTTAAATATTTTAAAGAAGTTTGAAATATCAATTTTGACATATCAAATCTGACGATATTTGAACATGCATAAAAATACTCAGTTTAATGGTTAATTTTTTAAGAATATAAATATTCATTAAATATTAAATGGTGATATCTGTATGATTAAAATTATTTTAGCACTTATAAACGTACATTATTATTTTCTCCAATCTTGAGAGAAATCATATTTAGTAGTACTTTTATGCTACTTTCAAATAAATTAAAAATCAAATCCTTCTTAAATGTGTTTCTGTTAATGTCTGATTATCACCAATCTGTCACTCAACTCACATTGAAAACTTTTTAAAATTAGTATTGAGGCAAATCAATATGAAATAATTGCACAAAAATAATGTGCTTAGACATAGTGGAAACATAAAAAGAGAAATTCTATTCTTTTTAAAAAAAGTACTCCATAAGAAGAGAAATTAGCAGCATATTGTCTTACTTAGTTTTTATTAAATGAAAATATTTATTTTACTCAGATAAGATTTCCTTCATTTATGGTAATTAAGATAAAATTTGATCATCATGTGATTCATATTTAAATGTATTAGATCATTTCTAGCTATTGTATATCTGTATAAACCAGAGAGGAAGAAGGAACGATAAATTCATTGAGTTTATGGCATATATTATAGTTTTGTGGTGGTAAGTTTAACTGTTAAGCGCTCACAATTTAAATTTAATTAGAAAAAAATTATTTCTCTATATCAATTCTTAGTGTTAGTCAATCAAGTTTCACTAAATATAAAAGAAAAAGTCTCGAATTTTAGGTTAAGTTAATCCATTCACACAATTTTCACCCACCCCGATCAAGTATTTGATCAATAAATAAAAAAAAGAAGTTATCCTTTTGTGTTGCACCTTTGAGCTTGTGGTGGTCCATGCATACTCTTTAACCGGTCACCTTTCTCATGCAATTAGAACCAAGCTAACACTACTTTTAATAACAAAGTAACAATGACTATTGCTAGTACTAATTGCGAGCTTACAAACATGCAACTTTAAAATTCTAACCCTCCCCTCTTCTAAAAAATAAAATGCAATGGGTTGTGAGTTGTTAAAATCTTAGGCTAGAGTGAGCTTAGACTAAAATATAGTACGTTGTGTCTTAGAAATGATTTGTGATTCATGTGTTGATATGTGATAGTGTGGTATCTATTTTTGGGTAGACAATTGCTTTAGGGTCCCATAGAAAGTTTCGAGGCTGAATTTGGGTTCACAAAACTCTGGATATGATAGTTGCCACATCAAAATTAATCTTTGATATCTCTAAAATAAAGTGTATTGTAAAATGAGGGCATGAGGCAAAAAATTGGCGTTCTGGAAATTGGCACTCGCTTTGACAAAGGGACGTCTCATCGCAATGGCTCATGTCATGATCCAACTATCAGATCGTGCGGACACCTATTTTAAGCACCTAGATAGGTGAACCCTTACCACCCAATCCAATAGGTAATTGCGGAAATCAAAGAATAACTATAAACATCCCCTTTTATAACACATGGAATCATTTACAACCATTACTATAGGAAAACCCTTAAAAAAATTTAATACAATAAAACCACTCTTACAAGTTGAAAACAGCCTTCCCTAGGATCTAGTCTAAGCTGGTATAAGAGTAATACAAGAAAATGTAAGAGGACACAACTCCCACTATAGAGACAAGAAGCAGGAGCTGCTGGAGATTGCCATCATCGTGTACCTATGAAACATCACCGATCCTGCAACCAGAGTATACCCAAAAATGTATAGCAAGAGTAGTATCAGTACAAAAAAATATACTGATAGGTATCATCGATCAACACGAATCCACAACATACCATCATATAAGAATTCAAGGGAAAACACAACAATAAGTTACAATAATCCATTCCCTTGAAATCTACTTTTACCATCCTGATATTAACTCTAAGAACCTTTATGTCTTGTCCCAAGCCTTCCTACCCTACTCCGATGCCAACTTCACAGCTGGGAGACTCTACACTACCAAATTCTGATCCAACAAAACTCTAGGACCTCCGAGGTCACACAACTCTAAACTTCCGAAGCCACACTTTGTACTAGACTTCCCAAGTCACACCTTAACACTAGGCTTTCCGCCGGTTTAGGCACTCACAGAATACTAGCCTTGTTCCACTAACCCAGTCAAACTTGAATCCCTAGGAACCTCATGCCCTCCAAGTTCACCCATCTTGAACCCATCAAGCATTACGCCTCACAACCCATAGTCTTTGGACCAACTAGCCTAGGCATTATCGCTAACTGGTCTGTCACTCTTGCTAAAACAGGAATTGCAAGGGTACAACCTTAACCCAATAATACCAGACAATGTGAAATAACCAAGTCTATATGACTATCAATAAAACCCCAGTCAATAATCGGACTCAACAACTATATAAGTCATGCCCGACTATGCGAGTAACCAAACCACCTATAAATGTGTCACAACTTGCAAGTTACCCGGACCTCCCAAGGATCCCTAAGACATTATATATGCCATTTAACATATGACCTCAGTTTATCGAATAAACCACCTTATCACTTAAGCACACCACCCCGGCCCTCAAAGACCAATATATATGTCAAGTAATAGTAAGTCCCGGCCCTCTCAGGAACCCAACATGTAAAGAGCAATAAGCAAATCCGTACTGAGTAAAGCAGTACAACATGTAACAACAAGCAGTGATATAACTCCAGACTCTCAGTCTACCTTCCGACTTATCAACCACAAGGAATATGTTCAACACTCATTTAACAATAATAATAAATATGACATTTACCCTTTTTCATTATCCGGACCAATCAAGGATCCTTAGACCAACACCTAAGTGTTAACATGTGATGCCCGGTCCACCCAAGGACCATCCCCACATTTAAGTGTAACAACCCGACCTCTCAAGGATCAACATAATCAATCACAAATTCAATAATCAACCCAATCCACTTATGGAACCATCAGCAAACACAGTCAATAATGCATAAATAATCCTGTACCAGGCATGGTACTCGAGCCAACCAATATAGAACCTGTACCAGGCGTGTTATCTGAGCCAACCATTAGTATCCCGTACCAGGCATGGTACCTGAGCCAACCAAATATGTATCCCATACCAGGAGTGGTACCCGATCCAACCGAATATCATACACAATTCAACCAGTCAATATTTAATGAACAAAACACACTTATAAACTAATAAGCAACACAGCACGTTCATTTCACATAATTGACACCCGGATAATTAGACATTCACAATTCTATCCCTTAGACATGCATCTTATACATAAATACATATTGCACATTAGGAAAACCATAATCATCACTAAGTGTTCAACATGCCATCCTGGCCTACACTAAGACTAACCCCACACTTAAGTTCAACTACCCAACCTTTCATAGGTCGATAAGCGATGATCAGAGTTTCAACAATTAAATCTAGTCTACTCATGGGACCATCACACTTATACAACAATAATGTATAATTAGACCCGCCCGAAGATTAATTCCCGGCTTACCCTTTAGACTTGTATTTGCAGATACATCAATTCTGGACCCTTCTCTTAAGACAGATTCAACATGGGGAAGACATCCCCTAACATTGGTACTTTAACCATTCTAGTTTACTCTACTTCTTTTATATTAGAATCATCCCTGAAACTCCCTTTAAACTAGTCATTTAATTAACCAAAGCATTTCTGATTTTTCGAATCTTACCCTCAATCTAGTTTTCTGAACCCAACTTGACATGTATAAACAACTCAAATAAAGTACATCACCCCGACATTATCAATCCCTAATCAATATACCAACCAAACCATACAATGTTTTTCCAGACTCCATGCCCAAAGTCCTAAACATGAATTCTCTTTTCCGTCTATAACAACATTATGAAATCAAACAGGTCTAAGTCTACTCTATAAAAGAACCTAGCCTACCTGGACGCCAAGCATCAGCAAAAAGAGGTCTGAACGCTACATTTTGGCTCCATAAAGGTAATTCCTGATGAAGAACGAGCCCAAATTCCATAGTTTAACCTCTCTTTAGCTAAAATCTTCCCTCCCCATGGCTCCCAAGCTTTGAAGCAGTCTAGGAGGGTTTTTGGAGCAAACCTCATCTATTTTTAACTGAAGAGGAGAGAGTGGGATTATAAAACCCATTTTTGGGCTTTCTGGTCCCGTCATTCTGCTATAGTGACCTGCAAACCACTACCGCGGTACCACTTTAGCGACCTAAATCCCGCTACCACGAACTCAGCTTTTCAGTACAAACAGTCTTTAGTAAAACAGTCATAACTTTTTACTCGGGAAGCAGATTAATGAACGATTGGTGGCGTTGGAAAGAGGACTCAGAGATATTTGATTTGGTAGGTATTGGGAACCCTAAGTCCTCATATTCTAGGAGGAATTCTTGTTTGAAGTTGACCCTAGTTTGAACTTAGCCCGAAACTAGTTTCGGTAAGGAAACTTTCAACTTAACTTTGTGCTAGGAGTATTGTATGACCTTAGTACAACCAAATGTACTCTCATATTAAAGAATTAATCCTAATACTTATTACGAATGAGAGACACCTGCCTTAACCACAAATATTTTTAGTAACGATGGAATAAGTCATTACAACAGATACCAATTTAGCTATCGTTCATCCCCGAACGATCTCTAAGGCAGAAGGAAAAGAATGAACCAGCCCCTTGAATCTTAATGCTCTACCATGAAAGCGTAAAAATAGCCTTACATGAACCACCAAAACTCTCAAATCCCCCAGGTGTACCCAAACTCAACTGAAATTAAATTCAATCCCGCTCCGCCAAGGAATTCCCTCTCCTCCCCGAGTGCCCATGAAATCCAGGTCCTCGTCAAAATACTGGAGTGAAAGAATTTCAAACATAATGGACCAAAACATAATTCTATGCCACGAGGAATCAAAACTCGCTGTGGCGACCCAGTCCCGCTATAGCAGCCTCACTACAACGGGAAAATTCCCGCTATAGCGGTGCCGCGATAGCGCCCTGCCGCCCGCTATAGCGGTATAGGCGAGGCAGTAATCTCCAAACAATCTCAGTTTTAACAAAATTTACAATATAAAACTCAGATTTTGACATCCCGGACTAACCCCTTTATGTTAAACACAATACCTAGAGTTCTACTAACCCAAACTCCCTTCCGAAATGTCCTACGGGTTCCTTATACCCTTAGCTAACATCAAATCAAGCTAAACTTTACTATATGTACCCAATCCATTCCCGGATTTCCCTAGATCATACCTTGCTCAAATTTTGTCCAAGACTAGCCTAGCCTTAAAATTCTAACTCCCAACTCGAGGAAAATCTTAACCATGGCAATTACACCCTAAACAATGATATAGAGTAAATGGAATCACCAAACACTACCCCGTATTTTCACTTTGGGACATCTACCTTATGACCCTTTTCACCCTTTCATGATCAACGCATAAGAATAGACCATCTAGAGTATAACCACTAGCCAATACACCACTATGGGTTTTATTAACACATAGATTCTCCACCATCACTTACATTAGTCTAGTTAACCCTCATCAATCAATTATTCATAACTAACCAACTTTTTAGTTATCACCCGAGGTTAAGCTATGCTTATTTAGCCTCACAACTAGCTTATAACGAGTTAATTTACCGACTCAACATGTCTCAATCACTCAAGGAAAAATAACAACCAAGTAATATCATATCTGCCCATTCCCTTCCATGGTTCCCAATCAATCCTGACTATCCCGAAACAAGAGCTTTCCCATAGTCATCAATCCCTTTTTGTTTCCTTACTATCTATATCCACGGGTAAGTCTATACCTGAATGTAATGCAAACCATTCCAATTAAGGCATACCACAATTTATCACTAAACCAATCACAAATTTTAAAGCTAGAATAAATTTTCCTTAAGTCACAATCATGAGTTACCACAAAGATTTTCTTACCGCAATTCCCCTTATTAAGCAACAATAGCCCTTGTCCCTGGTACTTATTCACATACCAACCACTTGAAACATAAGTTTTCACAAGTATATATAACATTTTTCCCTTATCATTTTACCAATGGTAAGACCCTGCCCAACATTTAGCATACTGTTTACCCTTGAAATCACAAAATAAGAATCGCTTCAATCATTAACACATAACCAAGTTAAGACTCTTCAGTAACCACAATTTCAAGGTAACTCAATCAATTAAACACCACATATTCACAGTCATTCAAACAATGCAATTCATACAATCACAAGTCTCAAGCTTTAACACTCAAACAAATCAATTTCATTACCTTTTATTCACCTCATGGATGATCGTCAGCTTATTCACCCATACCTTTACATAGCCTCCTAGGCCAGATACCAATTGGAACCTTCCCAAAATTCTAATTTCTCTTGCTTGTGTCATCTCAATTGGAGTCAAATGATATCCTTTTTCCTTGTCGAGATACTAATTAAAATTGAGAGATACCAATTGGACCCAACTCATAGAAGCAAGTTACAAACCGTACAAAAGGAATGAAAGAAAAGATGTTTCCTAGAATGTTCCATAGCTTTCCAAAGATTAGATGTGGACGTCAACACACCAATCCGCAGGACTCTATTCGATATTTTGCTCTTGTACTGGGAGACTAGTAACCTAGGCTCTGATACTATCTGTCATGACCCAACTACCAGGCTGTGTGGGCACCTATTCTAAGCACCTAGATAGGCGAACCCTTACCACTCGATCTAATAGGTAATTGCGGAAATCAAAGAATAACTATAAACAATCCCTTTTATAACACATGGAAACATTTACAATTGTTAATTTAGGAAAACTCTTAATAAAATTTAATACAATAAAACCACTCTTACAACTTGAAAACAACCTTCCCTAGATCTAGTCAAAGCCGGTACAAGAGATGCTACAAGAATAATACAAGAAAATGTAAGAGGACACAACTCCCACTATAGAGACAAGAAGCAGGAGCTGCTGGAGATCGCCATCATCGTGTACCTATGAAACATCACCAATTCTACAACCCGACTATACCCAAAAAGGTATAGCAAGAGTAGTATCAATACAAACAACACATAATGGTAGACATCATCGGTCGACCCAAATCCATTGCATACCATCATATAAGAATTCAAGGGAAAACACGCAATAAGTTACAATAATCCATCCCCTTAACATCCACTTTTACCACCCTGATATTAACCCAAAGAACCTTTATGTCTTGTCCCAAGCCTTTCCACCCTGCTCCGCTACCAACTCCACAGTCGAGAGACTTTGCACTATCGAATTCTGATCCAACAAAACACTAGGACCTCCTAGGTGACACTTAACTCTAGACTTCCCAAGCCACACTTTGCACTAGACTTCCCTAGTCACACCTTAACACTAGGCTTTCCGCCGGTTTAGGCACTCACAGAATACTAGCCTTATCCCACTAACCCAGTCAAACTTGACTCCCTAGGAACCTTAGGCCCTCCAAGTTGACCCGTCTTGAACCCATCAAGCATTACGCCTCACAATCCCTAGTCTTGGGACCAACTAGCCCAGACATTACCGCTAACTGATCTGTCATTCTTGCCAAAATAGGAATTGCAAGGGTACGACCTTAACCCAATAATACCAGACAATGTGAAACAACTAAGTCCATATAACTATCAATAAAACCCCCAGTCAACAATCGAACTCAACAACTATATAAGTCATACCCAACTATGCGAGTAACCAGACCACTTATAAATGTGTCACAACTTGCAAGTTACCCGGACCTCCCAAGGATCCCTAAGACATCATCTATGCCATTTAAAATATGACCCCGGTTTATAGAAGAAACCACCTTATCACTTAAGCACACTACCCCGACCCTCAAAGAACAATATATATGTCAAGTAATAGTAAGTCTCGGCCCTCTCAGAAACCCAACATGTAAAGAGAAATAAGTAAACCCATACTGAGTAAAGCAGTACAATATGTAACAACAACCAGTGATATAACTCCAGACTCTCAGTCTACTTTCTGACTTATCTACCATAGGTAACATGTTCAACAATCATTTAACAATAATAATAAATATGACATTTACCCTTTTTCATTATCCGGACCATTCAAGGATCCCTAGACCAACACCTAAGTGTTAACATGTGATGCCCAGTCCACCCCAGGACTATCCCCACATTTAAGTGTAACAACCCGACCTCTCAAGGACCAACATAATCAATCTCAGATTCAATAATCAACCCAATCCACTCATAGAACCATCAACAAACACAATCAATAATGCATAAATAATCCTGTTCCAGGCATGGTACTCGAGCCAACCAATATAGAACCTGTACCAGGCATGGTACCTATGCCAACCATTAGTATCCTAAACAAAGTGTGGTACCAGAGCCAACCAAATATGTATCCTGTACTAGGCTTGGTACCCGAGCCAACCGAATATAATACACAATTCAACCAGTTAAAATTTAATGAACAAAACACACTTATAAACTAACAAGCAATACAACACGTTTTTTTCACATATTTGACACTCGGATAATTAAACATTCACAATTCCATCCCTTAGACATGCATCTCATACATGAACACATATTTCATTTTAGGAAAACCATAATCATCACCTAAGTGTTCAACATGCCATCCCAGCCTGCACTAAGACTAACCTTATACTTAAGTTCAACTGCCCGACCTCTCATAGGCCGATAAGCGATGATCATAGTTTCAATAATTAAATCTGGTCTACTAATGGGACCATCACACTTATACAACAATAATGTATAATTAGACCCACCTGAAGACAAATTCTTGGCTTACCCTTTAGACACATATTCACAGGTACATCAATTCTGGACCCTTCTCTTAAGACAGATTCAACATAGGGAAGACATCTCCCAACATTGGTACTTTAACCAATCTAGTTTACTCTACTTCTTTTATATCAGAATCGTCCCTAAATTCCCTTTAAACTAGTCATTTAATTAACCAAAGCATTTCCAATTTCTCGAACCTTACTAACAATCTAGTTTTCTGAACCCAACTTGACATGTATAAACAACCCTAAATGAAGCACATCACCCCGACAATATCAATCCCTAATCAATAAACCAACCAAACCATATAATGTTCCTCCATACTCCGTGCCCGAAGGCCTAAAAATGAATTCTCCTTTCCGTTTATAACAACAGTATGAAATGAAAATAGGTCTAAGTCTACTCAATGAAAGAACCTAGCCTACCTGGATGCCAAGCATCAACACAAAGAGGTCTGAACGCCATATTCTAACTCTGTGAAGGTAATTCCTAACGAAGAACGAGCCTAAATTCTATGGTTTTACCTTTCTTTAGCTGAAATATTCCCTCCCCATGGCTCCCAAGCTTTGGAGCAGTCTAGGAGGGTTTTTGGAGCAACCCTCATCTGTTTTTAACTGAAGAAGAGAGAATGGGATTATAAAGCCCGTTTCTGAGCTTTCTAGTCCCATCATTTAGCTATAGTGGATTGCAAGCCGCTACCACGGTACTGTTATCGCGACCTAAATCCCACTACAATGGACTCAACTTTTCATCACGAATAGTCTTCAGTAAAACAATCATAGCTTTTTACTCGGAAAGCGGATTAACGAATGGTTGGTGGCTTTAGACGCCGAGCAGCTGCAACGGTGCGTTTATGGCTCTGTGAATGCGTTCCCGACTGAACAATAGTCCTGGAATCTGTTGTTCCACATCCCTCTAGCCATGACTCCTCATCCTCAAGTTTTTCCTGCCTTAGAGAAGCATGGGAGGTTTTTTTTGAGGAACCCTCGTATGTTTTCCAACTGAGGAGAAGAGACTTTTTAATAAAATCTTGTCACAGGCATACTGCTTCCCGTAGCTCCACTATAGCGGTCTATCCCTCTGCTACAATAGTTCTGCTATAGCGGAGTGACATCACCCAGATTATTTTTGAAAATTAGAATTTTTCCATGATGTCACCCTACTTACCTTGAATGAATTTTTAACCATTTCCCCCAATTTATGAAACCAGGAAAAATTACCATAACAACGAGCTCGGTCGTTACAACAGATACCAATTTACCCCTTGTTCATCCCTGAACGATCCCGAATAAGACCAGAGGAGAGAAACTAACCCGGGTCTCTTCCTGCCCCAAGGAAAGATTTATCCTTGCCTCATCCCAATGAAGAATTTATGAGTTTCACAAGGACAATTACATGTGTTCCCTCTCCGAGCACCCAAGAAATCCAGGGTCTCGTAGCATGTTAGGATGGACGAATTTGGAAAGACCCAGGATAACTTTTCCCTTACCGATAATTGACTGAACCATCCGCTGTGGTGGACATTACACCGCTATAGCAGACAACCGACCGCTATAGTGGTTGGCAATAGAATGAAATTAGGGAGAAATAGATTTCTCCCTTCATTCTCCCACATTCCATTCAAAAACTCTACTCTCTCTCCCGATCATCCTACTTCCAACGTCAGAATTTCCAGGTAATAATCAAAATTTCTCCTCCCCTTACTCTCTTGCATGATTTTGTACTTGAATATGGTAGAAAACTAGGAACTGGTAGCCCATTTGAAGTGGGTTTGAACTTGAACTTTTTGGGTTGGATTTTTGTAGGATTCCCGAAGCATGGACACTTCCCTTACAATTACAATGCCTCCAAGGCGTTCTGGGCATAAGGATTATGCTATTGTTGGCCAAAAATAGGCCAAAAATGGGTGGGAAAGTGAAGGAATGTTCTTGAATAAAAGTAGTAATTAGAGCGACCTATAGGGGTTATAATGCCCAAATATCTGTAGAAAATAGCAATGGGGTACTTTGGATAGGTAGATCTGGACTTGGAATGACAAAAATGGAGTTTTTGGACCAAGGGGCTCCATTGATGCACCCCTTGAAGGTCTGGGATGATGAAGACCACTATAGCGGTTGGGCTCCGCTATGGCAGTCCCGCTATAGCGGTACCCCTCCACTGTAGCAGTTCCTCCACGGCGGATGCACCATCTGCTATAGCGGAAGGCCACAAAATAGTGGCCTTCCCAAGCGAACACTTAGAAAAAATTTCCTTCCTTTTGTGTTCTATTACTCTTCTAATCCCGTCTTCTTCTTACCCTTGCAGGATAAGACAAATGGCCAAACAACAAGTGCATGATTATGACTATGAGCGATTCCCCGACGAAGCTAGTCAGGAGAGGTTCAAGGACTATCAAAAATTCGGCTTCTACTATGAGAGAGGCTGCCAAATGACTGCGGTAGATGGAAAAGCTGCTGATTTCCACTGTCGGGTTCGAGAGTTCAGATGGGACACTTTGCTAGTGGCTCCTCCTCCCGCGCTAACTGGCTGGGTGCGGGAGTTCTATGCCATCCTCCCAACGGTCTACTAGAATGAGCCAAATCCTACCATTCGGCTACGAGGGATGGACATCTCCGTGGATGCTTGAACAATTAATGAGGTGTTAGGGGTGCCCCACATCTCCAATGAGGCGTACATGGCTAAGGCCTGGCTATGGGATATGACTTGGCTAAGGAATACTCTGGTCGAACCCGCCGCATTCAGGGACAAGGTGTACTGGGTCATCCCCAAGGGCATTACTAGTGTCTACTTCTCCTCCAAGGCTAGGAGGTGGCTGAACTTGGTATCCCGGAGGATTCATCCGTCAGGAAATCAAACCGACGTCACCTATGCCTGAGCTTTGGTGATCGCTTATGCCATGTAGGGGATTATCATGAATGTGGGGGAGCAGATCATCTCAGAGTGGAAGGAATTTTACGGTGGTCACAGGAAGGGCCCCTATCTACTTGGGCTGGTCTCAGAGATGTGCAGGCGAGCTGGTGTGCCTCAGGACCATACGAACTCAAATGTGACCATGGATGAGCCCTTTGACCCTGTCTGGGTGAAGGACATCCCTAAGAAAAAGAGGAAGATGGATGAGGCAGGGAGCAGTCAGCCAGCGGAGGAGGCAGACGATGATGATAAAGATGATAACACTCCTGCCCCTTCCCAGTCGCAGCCCCAGCCCTCGATCTCTAGATCCCAACTGGAGAAAAATCTAGCAGTTGTATAGAGGTTCATGAAGGATCCCAACGCTGGAGGCGCAGCCCCTCAACCATCCGCTCAGGAACTTGCAGCACTCCGAAGGAGTTAGAAGAAGAGAAGAGAAAGAGACGCTCCCGGGACCGCATATTTGCTTGGATGTGGAAGACTATCAAGGTCATATTCTCTTGTGCTACCCCAGGTCAGGAGCTCCCCACCCTCGAGACCGAGGACGTGCAGGAGTTCCCCTTCCTGAGAGAGGATGAGGCCTAGGACTCCCCCCCCCCTTGTTACTGATTTACTACTGTTTGGGTTGCCCACGTTTGGGGCTTGTTTAAGACAATGTTTCCCCTTTCCCTTTTTTCATTTTGTTACATGGATGCCCGTGTTGGACACTATTTTTCCTTTCCTGCATATACTATATATATAACACTGCCTTTCCTGCATATATTATACATATAGCACTGCCTTTCCTTGGTTTTATACAGTGGTTTCGTAGCTGATACTTGTTTATCTTGTCCCTGGGAAGGAAATGAAAAATAGGGGAAAAAATAGAGCAGGCTTCTGCTTCGCTGACCTCCGCTATAGCGGTTGGTCATTCCGCGATAGCGGTTAGACAATAGTGGACATTTCACCGCTATAGCGGTCCTAACGGTAACAGTCCAGAAAATTTGATCTCCAACTAAATGCACTCATCCCCCTTCCCGGTTACCACAGCCCCAACTTGTAAGTTCCGCCATGGTCTTAAACCACCCTCAAGACCATTCCTGGAATCGAACACATTACAATCATGCATAACACAACATCACACACATCCTAATTTACAAGGAATTTGCACCAATTAATTGTTTTTCGGCAATGATTTCCCGCCATTACATACTAATGACTCCCTTGTTCCCAACCAATTTTCCGATTGTCCTGAAACCAAAGCTTTCCTATAGTTACAGTTCCCAATCTCTAACCATCTTAACTAATGATAAGCCCTTTTATAACATGCAGTACCCCTTTTTTATTCATGACCTTTAACAGACTACCACAGTCTAAGGGACCCAAATTGTTCACTCAATGACTTTCTGTAGACTCTACATGCACACCAATTAAAATCCACACACGTTCCGATTAAGTTATACAAGGTTGTACACACACAATTAAAGTGTAAATCACAACAAAATAAAATCATAGTCAATCAATTCACAAGTTTCACCTTCGCTTGTACCATGGATGACCATTAACCGGTTGTTCATGCTCGTCATAGCCTCTTAGGCCAGATACCAATTGGAACCTCCCCAGTTCCAATTCCTCTTGCTTGTCCTATAGTAACTGAAGTATGGAGACCTCCCTTACCTTGCTGAGATACCAATTGGACCCAACCCATACAAGCAAGTACGAACTGCACGAAGGAATGAAAGAAGGGTGACAATTCTTAGAATGGCTTATAGTTCCCCAAAGATTAGATGTGGACGTCAACACACCAATTCATAGGACTCTATTCGACATTTTTCTCTTGTACTTGGAGACTGATAACCTGTATCTGATACCATCTGTCACGACCAAACCTGCCAGGCCGTGTGGGCGCCTACTCTAATCACCTAGATAGACGAACCCTCAGCCCCTGTCTAACAGGTAACTTGCGGAAATAGGAAGTAGTAAAAAAATAGCCTTTATTTTTACTATGAAAACCTTGTCATTTCAACATTTTTAAAACACAAAACAGTTGAATATAAATCACCCTCCCTAGGACTTAGTCTAAACAGGTATAAGAGCTACTGCAAATTGACACAAGAGGGAAAAGACACAACTTCCGCCATGGAAATCAAAGACAGAAGATGCTGGAGATCCTTATCACCGTGAACCTATGAAACATCACCAACCTGCAACCAGACTATACCAAAAAAGGTATAGCAAGAGTAGAGTCAGTACAAACACACGTACTGGTAGGTATCATCGGTTGACCCAAATCCACTCCTACCATCATATAAGAAAATAGGGAAATACATGACTGAAATTAATATAACTTGTTTGCCATCCTCCAACGTTCTTCCGCTACCAACTCCCTCATTCTCAAGACTTCCTAGTCACAATAACCTTAGACTCCCCCAAGTCACCCAATCCTGAACTTCCCAAGTCTCAATATTCTAGACTTCCTAAGTCTCAATATTCTAGACTTCCTAAGTTATCTATTCTAACTGTCCTTCAGACTTAGCCCCGCTAATTGCCCCACTCAACCACTTATACTCGTAACATTACTCACCAGGGTCCAACCCTCCACAGATCTCTAGTAAACCTTCCAATGTGTTCGCAACAACAAGAACCACAACCCCAGACTCTCAGCCTTCCTCCAGTCTACCCACCACGTGGAATTCACCTACCAACCCTTGCTACATTTAATGACAACACTAGAGTTATATCTAATTCCATTTACAGCACACAACCCGGACCCTCCATGGATCTCCTTAACCACCCTCAGTGTTAACAAGTTACCCGGTCTATACCGAAACTGACCCTTAGTCATTATTCACAATTAATCCCCGACCATCTAGGCACACTCAATGACGATGACCTACAAGCACATATACACGAATAAACTCTCCTTTCTATTATCCAAACCCACCCCGGGATCCTTTCTAAGCAACACCTAAGTGTTAATGATCAACCCGGCCTAACCTAAGACCAACACAACAGTTATACAGAAATTCCCAGCCCCTCAAGGACTACCCATTGACATCACAATTCCATAACAGCCCGGTTCACTCATGGAACCAATAACAATTAATCACATTTCAATAAGCAAACCGGTCTACTCACGAAACCAATATCAATCAATGCAACACAACAATAAAAATACAATGATGCAACAAAAGTAAACCCGTACTAGGCGTGGTACCCGAGCTTACTGTTAGTATATTCTGTACTAGGCGTGGGACCCATGCCAACCATTTGTTATACACGTACCAAGCATGGTATCCGAGCTAACCGAATATCAATAATCCACAGTCAAATGCATGAACAAACAACTTGTAAACCAACAAGCAAATACCGTAAAAATCATAGACTGTAAAGAAGGAACCTTAGACATTCTACATAAATCCCCTAAGCAATGTAATTCATACAATCACTCAGATATGAGTACAAGAATATACAACATTCACAAAAATCATAAGCCATCACCTACCCCATTTTTGGGTACAACACGAACCATCAAATCCTGTCCGAAGACTGTCCCCGGTTCACCCTTTTTATTCTAGAACGTTTAATGTGAGATTTCCCTTTTTCATAATCACATAAGAAGCTACACAATTTCCTTTCCCTAACCTTAGCAAGACCGCCGCTAAGTTTCAGGCCATAAACATTCCTGCTAAGTTTCAGGCCATAAACATTCCTGAAACCCCACCTAGGAGTTTTCTATTCCCATTTCCCATAACTCCCAAGCACTTCCCCGAACCCTTCCGATATACTTCCCTTAATCTATCAAGTTATCACACCAATCTGTATAATGTGAACACATAACACAATCACAAGACTAGACGTTTACTCTGTAAATCCTAGACTCAACACAACCAATCCCGAATCCACCAGACTCCGTGCCCGAAGGCCTAAAATATGGATTCTCCATTTCCACTATATAACAAGTACAAAAAGTAAACAGGTCTAACTACTCATGGAAACCTAGCCTACCTGGACACTAAACAGCTGCAACAATGCGTTTCTAGTTCTGTGAATGCGTTCCCGGCTGAACGATGGTCCAAAAATCCTTTATTTCGCGTCCCTTCAACCATGACTCCTCCTTCTCAATATTTCTCAGCCTTGGAGAAGCATGAGAGTGTTTTTGGAGGAACCCTTGATATTTTCCAACTGAGGAGAAGAGACTTTTTAATAAAATTCCATCACAGGCATACTACCTTCCGTAGCTCCGCTATAACGGTCTGTCCCTCCTCTACAGCGGTTCTGCTATAGCAGAGTGATGTCAGCCTGGATTATTTTCAAAAATTAGAATTTTTCCATGATGTCACCCTACTTACCCCGAATGAATTTTTAACCATTTTCCCTAATTTATGAAACCAAGAAAAATTACCATAACGACGGGCCCGGTCGTTACAATGACGAGGAGACAGAATAGTATACCTATATATTTTCTAGCTCTCTGAGTTATTTTTAATTTTTTTTACTTCATTCTAGAGTTATAAGAAGTGATTCTCTCAATAAACTAGGGCATTCTTCATCATTTGGGGTAAGTAATCCGTAAAACCTCTTTTGTTATTGATTATCAATTTTCGTTTGACCTTTAAGGTGGGGATTAATGGTGGAATTCTCGTAATTAAGCCCTAGAAGCATGAACTTAGGGAAGAACCCTATGGTTTAAATTCACTTAGAATTGATCATAGGATGTTTATTTTTGACTCCTAGCATGAAATTAAGTGTTTTAAAATGTTTAAGGCTATGGAGAACTTTGGGTTCCATAAAAATGTGACTTTTAGGCATAAAAATGGCTAAATGGAATGAACTTGGTTAGAAACCCTTTGGGTATTGATACAATGAATGCTATGAGCCTAGTTATTGATTAATTAATCCTTGAGGAACACTAGAAACCTCGTTTAAGAGTAAAATTTTCTTCCCCCTCTCATTCTATTACTCGTACCTTTGTACTTGTTTGCATGATCTCCCTGACGCTTTAAAGTGATAATTTCAGACCATTTGAGGTAAGAATCCACTTATATTTTTGTTCAACTTTAGGGCATGTATTCCTTACCTTGTGGGGAGCATAATTATGGAGTTAGTTTCTGTTTTTTGTTAGCGAGCCCCGAGGGTCGTTTTTTACCCAATTTTTGGCATGAAATTCCATACATCAATATGGATGTCATTATTCTCTTCTTGACACTTAGATTATATTTTTGATAGCATAGCAACATTTCGAAGCACTCTTAAAGGGAAATGCTCCTGAGTGACGGTTCATGAATTTTTAGGTCGGCGTTGAGGTAGGTTACAATTTACCTCTTTTAGACTTAGCTCGGTAAGAATATATATTTTATAAGTTATATGAACATTAGGGTAGGTTTTAGGTTAGAATTTGGTTTTAATCCTCTTTCCATATATTTGACCATTACCGGGACTATAGAATAGAATTATCATGTTTATCCTTACTTTAGGATGTTGTAGACTTGTTATATTGAGATTAGAATCCTTAGTATAGGTTGGAGGAGGATTTCATAGCAAAATAGGCATTTTATGATTATTTTTGCTTATTAGTCATGTTTTCTGCGATTATTTCCGTTATTGTGTATAGGGCCCAAGGCCTTAGCTTGGATTTGAACCGATTCTCAGGTTAGTTGTCTTATTTGGAGGGAACTTTTTCCTTGTTGTTATATATATATATATATATATATATATATATATATATATATATGTATGTATTCCTTTGTGATGGAACTCATATGCTCATACATGCAATTACATGGCTATTGGTATGGTTTGGAAGAAAATATGAGATTTTTGGTTTAAGAATGTGATTTTCTACTTTTACTACGGTTTTGAAATTTGAGAAAGGTACTTCATGGTTTTATCACTGTTTGGAAGAAAAAAGGGAATGTACCACTTTATACTCGATCCGAGGGATATTCTCAGACCCTTTCTCCATTTACTTTCTGTTAATGAGCCTAAGGGCAGCCCGAGGAGAACATATCTGGGTTTTTACTTTTATTGTATTTGTTGATGAGCTCTAGGGAGGCCAGCAAGATAATTAGGGGAGCCTACGAGGTGGCCTATGAATTGCGTTTCAAGGTATTTATTTTTCTGCATTGGTCACATTCTGCATCATATAATTCCATGTGGCATTGCATTCTCTTATATGTATTTTTGAGTGGTTTGTCGCATTTATTATTATTATCTTCACCTTTTTTCTCGAGTTATACTTGTTGATAGCTACATGTGTTGACTAGATTTAGGTGGATCTGATAACTAGTTTACTTTTCTGTCTCTTATATTATATATATCTTCTTCTGAGCTCGGTCGGCCTATGATGCTTATCGAGTACCCCATGTTTTGGTACTCATACTAAATTTCTGTATCTTTTTCTGATGCAGCACCTAGTACGAGCCATCCTTATTGACCATCCACTCGTTCGAGGCCAGCTATTGTTCAGATTGTGGTGAGCTCTCGACGTCCAGAGACTTACTGCTTTCCCTCTATTCATACTATGTGCATTTTGTATTTTTGGTAGATAGTAGTACCTTATATAGCGCTATTTCAGTACTTAGATGCTCTTGTACTGGTGACACCAGGTCCGAGGTTTGATTCCTTGTAAATATTTTATCTTTATTGGTCTCTTTAGGGCCTATTGTATAGTTTATCCTTTTTTGTATATATCTATGTTAGTCGCCCTTCTCTTATTTAGTATTCTTACTTCTGCTTTAGCTACTGTAGTTCTATTTATAGTATCATCTTTTGGGTTTTGGCTTGCCTACTGGAGGTTTTTAGTAGGAGCCATTATGGCCTGATTTTTGATCGTGATATATATTTTTGGATTAGATCTACTTGAAAATATTAATTACTATATCATAATATGTACATATTATCTTGTATCAGAATGAATTAGAATCAATCAAGTTTCTTGGCCAAAAGTTCTTTATTTTCTCTATCCATGATTTCATCACGGCAGAGCAGAAAGTATATGAAATTGGAGATAATAAGTCATTTGATCTAGTCAATTGATGTTGTGGCCATTATATTTTATTAGTCTTAAGATAATCTCCTACAAAATCTTTATTATATTTTATACATAAGAAATCATAAAATAAAACATAACAAAATATTGAAAATTCATCTTCTTCTATTAAAATCGTAAAAGAATTATGTTAAACAATTTTCGTTCTTCAAAGTGACGATGAGGTATATATAAAGTGACTCAATCTTTTATTCCACAAAAGTTTGAGACAAACAAATATTTAAGATGCCCATAGATATTCCAGGCCAACATGTGGTATAACATAATGTATCAACGAGTTCATAACCTTCACCAACATGCCTAGATAACCTTGGAGTATTTGTAGATCTATATTTTTTCAAAAAAATGGGACTATTATTAATTGTCGTGGTTCAAATTTTACTTATTAATTGTAAATGACCCTCTAGTTTATTTTCTTAATTTTTATGCTTTTTCTGTATTTTGAGCTTTCCCACAGCGGCTATAGGTCATTTATGACTTTTCAAAATTGACAGTTCGGTTCTTGGATCGTTCGTTTGTGTTTTAAGCTTATTTTCTTATTTTGCAACTCTTAATCCTGGTAGAATTGACTTTGGTTAATATTCGGAGAAGACGACTTCATATGAAAATTTTGTCAGCGCTGAGCTCCACAATGTTGACTTTGTATTAGAGGGACCTTTGGTTTGAGTCCCCAAGCTTATGGACTCATTTTGGGCTATTGGGATCCATTTTGGTAAAAGTTTATTCTTTGGTGTGTGGCCCACTTTTCATTAAAAGGATCTCCGTTGGAATTTTTATCAATTCCATTAAGTTCAAAATTCCATTTTTGGTTGAGTAGCATAGTTTGTTTATGTCTGTGGGACCCCGAATGAATCTTGAGGGTCCATCTGGTGACTTAGCCTTAAAAATTTTAGTGGCTTTTCTTTTGCTGGTGTGTACGCTTTTGTGAACTTTTCTCTGCATTTTTTATGGCCGTATAGCGGACTTTCTCTAGTTTTGCGGTAAAGGTCCGCTTTTGTGGCAAAAGGTCCACTTTTGCGGACACCACTTTTGTGATAAAACCTTCGCTTTTGCGGTGGCATGAGTGAATAGTGATCTCTACTTTTGTGGTGGGTTTGTCGCATTTGCAACGTCTTCTTTTGCAGAAAAACTTCCCCTTTTGCAGAGATAGCTGAGTTTCTATATAAACTTCTAATTCGGTTTCTTCTCCTATTTTCCAAAAAACACCATTTCAAGTGAGCTTCAAGAGCTGGGATTAGAATATTTTTCACCTCAAAAATTCCCAGTAAGTTTGTTATGTTTTTCCGCTCTTTTTCCGTCATCTCATTCTCGAATTTTATTCCTTAATCCATAGAATTCTCTTGTTTAAATATTCTTGATCAAGTACACTTCGAGGATATTTTGGGGCCCAAAATGAGTCCTATTCGTGCTCAAATTGTGGGCATAGGTTCATAGAGCTGTTGCCATCATAATTGTGAATTTGTTTTCCTGTTTTGCTGTACAAGCCTCGAGGGTCATTTTTTGACACAATATCTAGCCTGATTTTCCATGTAGAAATATGAGTGTCATTCTTCTCGTCTTGACACCTGGATTATGTTCTTGATAGCGTGGCAACTTTCTAAGGCTTTTCAGAAGGGGAAGGCACATGAGTGAGGGTTCATGTTTGCGGTTCGGCCTCAAGGTAGGTTACAGTTTCCTTTTTAGACTTGGCTTAGTTAGATTCTATATTTTATAAATTATTGGAACATTAGGTAGTATTATAGAGTAGAAATAGGCTTTAATCCTGTGATTGTACAAATTGGCCATTTCGGGACTGGAGAGTAGAATTATACTATTTATATACTGTTTATCCTTAGTTTAGGAGCTTGTAGAATTTCTATGGCTAGCCTAGAATCCTTAGAATGCTTTTAGGAGGTTTTAGAGGTTTGTTTTTATGTTTAAGTCGGGCTATGTGCCCTTATCTTAAAACAAAGGGCTATTTACAAGACCAGGCCCAAAAATGGCCTGGCCCAAACTAAACAAAAACAATCTCAGATAAAACACATTGGGGATCAATTAGGAAAACTGATAGAGGCTTGACGCCTCTTTGTCTTCCTCAACTCATGCCCAATCTGTCTCTTCGCTCTATAGGATCCTTCTCAGCTTTCGCAGTGGCTAGTTATGTGCACCTGTTCTTGAGTTTTTCTGAGAATCTTAGATTGTTCTTGCATTTTTTCCATCTGCATCTGCTCTTTGTCATTCATATCATCTAAGCTTCTTGGGGTTGGATGAAGAAAGAAAGAAAAGGGTAGGTGTATTTGGTCTTAGAGGATTAACATCTAGGAACTTGGGTGAGATTCGGATGTATTTCACCTTGGGAATTTAAGTCACTCACAAATGTCATGAAATCATTCCAATCGGAGACTTCTCCTTCTCAGCAAATCCCAGATGTATGCCTCTACTACACATATGAGTACCACTTTCTTTCTTGTTCTGTTATTTACTTGGATTAAGACTAAAATTTCACCCTATTCTTCTTTCTTGACAGATTAAGCTCAACAAGGAGCTGATACCATTGCCTAAGAAATTAGAAAGTGAGGATTCATTTCTGCCTCTGCAAGTAAGTTTCCCTGTTATTCCACGTATCTCCCTATGTGAAAATGGAGCCATTTTGTTGTGTTGTTGTTGTTGCTGCTGCTTTATTCTTTGATTCCTACTTGTTGCTTTTGCTGCTTCACCCTCCCTCATGATTAAAATCCATGTGTTGTAGTTTTTTAATCCTGAGGTTAGGAACTTGATTTTGTCCATGTTTATTAATGCTCTAGCTTTTCTTGGTAGGTCCTGAAATGTTGTGTAGATTAGTTTGTCTGTACCTGCAAAAAAGAAAACTTGGTTAGCCAAAAAGTCTGCCACCTTGTTGCCTTCACTGAATGTATGGACCACTTCCACCTCCAAGTCCTTAATTAGGTCATGAATTCTTCTGATATCTGTTGCCATACCCCAGGGTGTTTCCTAGGTCCTGTCCAAGAGTTGCTTCATTGTAAATGAATCTATTTCTAACTCCAGAGGCACTAGACTACTGGCTAAGCAATACTCCAAGCCCATTCTCAAAGCAATTACCTCTGCCACCAGACTATTGGTATCCCATATTCTTCTTTCTTCAGTATGAACCAAATTGCCCTGGTCATCTCTTATGCAGAAGACACAAGATCTAGGCCTAGGGTTACCGTTTGAAGCCCCATTGGAATTGCATTTATATTGTCCAATTCTATGTAATCTCCAGCACACCAAAATACACCCAACTTTGGGTGTGTAGTCAAGTAAAAATCTTACCAAATTAGGCCAGTTAGCAGGAATATATTTAAGCCAAGGATCTAGAGACTTGGTTCAATACAAAGTTTCTGGTAATTTCCCATCTCATACTATCAGCAGACATCCTACCACCATGTTTAACCACATTTATTCTCATCCACACTTGCCACAAGATAAACATAGTCACAACTCTAATAATAGGGCTAAGCTTTGAAGTGGTAGAGGCATTCCACCATTTGAAAACACTGTCCTTGATTTGCAAGAAAGAGCCCTCTATCTGTGCAAAGACTGCAAAATAACACCAAATACCGTTAGCTAAGTAACAGTTCATAAACAAATGTTTAAATATTTCTTGAACCCCTTCTTCACAGCAACAACACACCACATTATCACAGATCCTGTTTCTGATAAGGACTTCCCCTACATGCGACCTTTTCCTCCATAGTATCCACAGGAAGAATGACACCTTAAAAGGAATCCCTTTCATCCAAATTCTTCTAAAGATTAACAGGTTCTCTTCCTTCTCCCTAATATGATCCCAACCAGAGCCTACACTAAATTTCCCAGATGCAGTCAACATCCACCATGGCTTATCCCATTTCTCAACTTTTTTCATTTCCTTGAAAATTTTGAGTCACATGACTGCATAATTCATTACCAAAGTTCAATTGAAACAATTCAGCATTCCACCCATCACTAGAAAAACATTTCCTCACTTCTTCAATCTTATTGTTTCTTGCATGATCTATAGGCAAGTAGTAGTGCAGTGAACCCAATTATGTCCAATTATTATACCAGACACTTGAGTGTACACATTTGGGTTCCCACTAAATCTCTCGATCAAACATGTCCCTGGCCTCAAGCATATGCTTCCAAGTTAAAGACCCTCTCTTCCATTCCACCAATTGAGGTCTCACATTTTTGCAGTATTTATTCCATATGTAGTTAGTCTATAGAGATTTTTGAGTTCTGAAAATCCACCACAACTTTGCAAACAGTACTTTAGACATATCAAATAATGATCTAAATCCCAATCCTCCTTATTTAGGTTTGCAAATGTTCTTCCAGGCCACCCAATGTCTGTTCCTTCCCACCTCCTTAAAATTCCATAAAAATCTAGCAAAGATTTTATGAAGGTCATGGATAACACATTTTGGTGGGGTTATGGCAGATAATAGATAGATATGAGTACTGCTCAACACATTATTAATTAAACTGCCTTACCACATAAAGATAACATCTTACTCTTCCATGCTTGCAATTTGTTATGGACTTTCTTCAAAAGATCTGCAAAATGCACCTTTATCTTCTTGGCATTCCAAATAGGGCATCCTAAATACATCAATGGAAATTTACCTTTGCAAAATCCAGTGCACTCTTCCACTTCCCTGATGTGAGCATGAGATGTCTTATGATAAACAAAAAATGCACTTTTGTCTTTGTTTATCATTTGACCAGACTGATCCTTATAATCTTTAAGCACATTCATCATTAATTTTAGGGACTTATCCTCAGTAGAAGCAAAAATGATGGTATCATTAGAATATGCTAGATGATTAATATTATCACTCCATTTTGGCATACCAAAGATCTTATAATCAGCATTTAAGAACAAAGAGTTAAGAGCTCTAGATAATACCTCTCGAGATAATATGAACAATGCTGGTGACAAAGGATCCCCTTATTTTACTCGCCTTGTGGAATGAAAGAAAGCATGAGCCTGGCCATTTATTAGAATTGAGTACTAGTTGTTAGCTACTAGCCTCCAGATCTTATACCTCACTACTGTATCAAAACCCATCTGTTCAAGTACTTTTATAAAAAAAGGTCCAGTCCACCCTATCATAGGCCTTGGCCATATCCAACTTGATCACCACATTTGCAGCCTTCCCCTAATTCTGATGTCAGAAATAATCTCTTGTGCTAGGAGCATATTTTTTCAGTGATGTTCCTACCTTTCATAAAACCAGATTGGTTCTTAGAAATAAGAGTAGGAAGAAGAGTTTCAAACTGGTCATGAAGCACCCTTGAGATTGCCTTGTTGAGGAAGTTACTCAGACTTATTAGTCTCAAGTTAGTGTGAGTAATGGACTTGGGGAGAGTAAAAGCAATCATAATCTGTAAATATCCTCTCAATAATACCCCATCAACTTTGGAAAAAATGATCAGTAAATCCATCTGAGCCACAAAAACTATCCCCATTCAGTTTAAACAGTACCCTCTTGACTTCTTTCCTGGTGGGCATCCTATTTATGGCTTTATTGGCCTCCTCTGTTACCAACCTAGAAATATGTTGTAGCAATGTTATTCCACCTTCTCCCTGGTTACCTGAAAAATGGTCTTGATAAAAAGTAAGACCTGTAGCAGCCACCTGCTCATTCTCTTCCCTCTATGTACCTTTCTTGTCTTAAATCATGCTGATGGACAATCTTTTTCTTCTTCCATTTACCAAGCTGTTGAAGAACCTGTCATTTTTCTCCTCTTCTGTGAACCATTGGATGCCTTTTTTCTACCTCTGAATTCCTCATCATAGTGTGTATATTTTTGCAATTCAGCTTGGGCTTTCTGAAGAACCATTCTATTACCTGTAGTTAGATCTCTCTCAAACAACTCTTCTTTTACTCTTACAATCTCCTCCCCAATAATCAGATGCTTGAAGATATCCCCAAAAGTAGCCTTGCTCCAGTTGGTTAGTGTTGCCTTTGTCTTTTTTAATTTTTGCTTCACACTGATAGATATATCACTGTCATCAACAACCACCAAGTTATCTCTGACAACCAGCTGAAAATCATCCTTTTTTGACCAAAACTTTAGGAATCTGATTGGTCTTCTTGTTACTATGGATTGCTTCCCACAAGATAGTAATAGTAGTGCATGTTTAGAGACAGTCCTTGCTAGATGCTCAGATTCCACCAATCCAAAGCAGCGTAGAAAAGATTGATTAACCAAGAGCCTATATAATCTTTTGAAGATGCATTCACTATCAATTTTGCCATTGCACCAAGTAAAAGGGATGCCTTTGAATTAGATATCAACCAGATCACAAGAATTCACACAAAAAGCAAAATCCTCATATTCTTGAGGGTACACAAGGAGGCCCCTTATTTTCTCCTCATCACTCATGATGACATTGAAATCACCCCCAATCAACCAGGGCATATTCATATTCATACTTAGAGAGTAAATGTCATCCCATAAGCTTAGTATCTCTTGCATATCACATTTAGCATACACTGCAGTAGTTACCATCGTCTGCCTAGTTTCTTGAAACAACAAACTTGAAGAAAGTTGTTGCTCATAATCATCTATGACATCCACCTTAATGTGGTCTTGAAAAAAAAACCCATATCTTTCCATTCTGGTTATAGTTTGCATATTGTATGCCTAATTTCCTTTTGTATTTCTATATCTGATGAACATTTTGGAAAGGTTCCACTAATGCAATAGTGAAAAACTTATGATACATGTGAATGAATTTTTGGTCCTTACAGACCTCACATTCCAAAATAATGCTTTTATCTTTATTTGATACCAATCTTAGCACCTCTCTATGGATTGGTCCTTGTTGGTAGAGTCTCTCCCTTACCTTTGTCTTTGTAAGCCTTTGTGACTGTAAGTGGTGACAGACCATCCTTTTTAAGGACTTGGTCAGAATTGTGCTTATTATTGTATTCATCCTTATCTTTTGCAGGATCTATAGGTATTAAATCATCATGATTCTCATACTTTGTCTGTTCCTGATGTGATACTAACTCATGTAGTGCTTTAACTGGACTTGATTTTGTCCAGGGGATTGCCAATTCCTGCCCTGTGGTATTCTCCACTCCTGGTTTATTCAATAACAATAAGGTGCTAGTTGTTGCTGGATATGAGCCTGCCAGGTTTGCTACATCTATAGCAAGTTGGTGGTATGTGTCTACGTCATTATCAACTCTTTGTTGTGAGTGCCCCTGTGATTCCTTTGTTGTGGACCTTACTGCTACAACTCCTTTATTATCTATGTTACCCTTTGTTGCTTCCGCTTTTGATTTGATCTTAACACTTTGATTCTCACTTTTAGGTAAGTCTTCTTTACTATCTTCAGTTGCCTCTTCTTTTTTACTTTCATCTGTTGTATCCCTTTTGTCAATGCTGATGGTGGTACCACTTGCTGAATTTTCCTGAATGCTGCTAGGTGTGGGGATAGTCTACTTTTGTTCTCTGCTGTGATTTTCCTACCTTGGTGATGTGGGATCTGAGCTACTATTGAAAGCCTTTTCCACCCAGTATCTGGTTCTACCATCCTTGTGTGAAGCTTGGTTAATTGCATCTCTTTTATTGTCCTTTTCCTGTTCATTATCTTCCAGACTGAGTGCTCCAAAGGAATTTTGTGTTGGTATGATTTCACTCATTTCTACTGCCTTGGTACTCATGAGTTCTCCTTTTTTCATTGTAAAGACTCTGTTTCTGGATTCCATTTGCAAATCGTAGCACCTTTATAGAATTTGTTTTGATCATTAGGCTCCGACACTGCTTCTCCATCTGGTTTTCCTTCTTCCTTTTGTAGTTCTTGATGTAGTACTCTACAAGCATCTTTATCATGGCACTGTAGTTTACATCTCTTACAATAGGAAGGAAGAGAGTCATACATGATCTTGACTTTTACTCTTCTTTTCTCTTGATTGGTTTCATTTTCAATTTCCTTTTGCACATATTCAGGTTTAAGCGCAAGTAGATCCAACTGGACCTTCACCCTAGCACAACTTGGTGTGTTTTATTGATGGTTACAAGATCTAGATGAAGTGGTTTCCCTACAGCTGAGGCCAATGAGAACAAGACCTCATTGAAAAAGAAAGTGGGAAGAAGATCGAGAAATGAAATCCAAGTTGTCACTTGTGTCATTTTTTCATTAGTGTTACGACCCAACCTACCGGGCCATGCGGGTGCCTACTCTAATCACCTAGATAGATGAACCCTTACCACCCGTCCAACAGGTAACATGCGGAATTAAAGTAAACCTTAAATTAAGCCACCTTTATACATAACTGAAATCCTTTCCTTTACAAATCCTGTTCAGAAATAGGCTACATAAGAAATTGCGGAAAAACCTTTACAATAATTAAACCCCTCCCTAGGATCTAGTCTAAATAGGTACAAGAGCTTCTACAAGATGACACAAAGAGATAAAAGATCCAACTTCCTCCATGGAATCGAAGATAGAAGTTGCTGGAGACCCTCATCGCCGTGAACCTATGAAACATCACCAACCTGCAACCAGACTATACCAAAAGGTATAGCAAGAGTAGAGTAAGTACAAACACACGTACTGGTAGGCATCATCGGTCGACCCGAATCCATTCCTACCATCATATAAGAAAAATAGGGAAAGACATGAAATAAACATTGTAGCTCCCTCCTTCACCTTTAACCTTGACCCTGACATCTAGGACTTCCCAAGTCACCTTGTCACCTAGACTTCCCAAGTCACCTTGTCACGTAGACTTCCCAAGTCACCTTGACACGTAGACTTTCCAAGTCACAGTTAACCTTTACCCCAGTCAACTACCTTGACTAAATATTCATACTTGACCCGGCTAGCTGCCCAACCAAACTGCTATTATACCCAAGTATTACCTACCATTTTCCAGACTTTCCCGGACCTCTAGGACAGCTTTATCACCTGGTTATATTAACCAATAACCACGCCCAGACTCTTTGTCTTCCTCTATATTTACCAACCACATGAAACTCACTTAGCAACCATTGACACATTCAATGACAACAACCGAGTTATATCTAAATCCCTTTCTTATCCTAAAACCCGGACCCTCCAAGGATCTTCTAGCCACACCTAAGTGTTGAACAGGCTACCCGGTCTACCCCAAGACCCATCCTTATGCTTATTAACACAATTAATCCTTGACCATCATTAGTACACTTAATGACAATAAAACATGAACTCATAACCTCTTTTACATAGTCCGGACCCACCCGGATCCCCCCTAACACATCTAGGTGTTAACATGACAACCCGGTTTACACCAAGACTAAACTCATAACTTGATGTAACAACCCGGCCTACACCAAGACCAAACTAATAACATAATATAACAACCCGGCCTACACCAAGACCAAACTCATAACATGCATAACAACCCGGCCTACACCAAGACCAAACTAATAACATGATATAACAACCCGGCCTACACTAAGACCAAACTCATAACATGACATAACAACCCGACCTACACCAAGACCAACACAACAGTTATACAATAGTTCCTGTCCACTCAAGGACCACCAACCAATAACACTTTTCAATAAACAACCAGTTCCACTCACGGAACCAATATCAGGTATTACATTCAGTAAAATAACCCAGTCCACACACAAACCAATAACAATCAATGTAATATAAAGTCAAAATAAAATATGCAATAAAGTGAACCCGTACCAGGCGTGGTACCCGCCAGAGCAAAAGAAACTCACCTAATGAACAAAATAGCTTTTCCCCGCCAAGGGGGCTAGATCCCACCATGGTGATCCCCTTTTCACTATGCTCGGAGTTCTGCTAGCCCGAACTCTATTTCTGAAGCTTCTTACGGGGTACTATGCCCCTCACATATCATAGTATCACCTTATTCCTATCAACACTATGGCCCGAGACACCAAATGTCTCTAAATCATGCAAAAACAAAGATTCCATTGGAATTCATCCTAGCTTGAGGTTTTGGCGACTCCCGTTCTAGGGAAAAAGTCTATCTGGGTACTTACACCCCAACCAATGCTATGGCGAGCACACCTTCACCTCTAATGATCATCAATACTAACACAAGTCAATAATTACCCTCACAATTCAAGCCCATGAGCAGTGTCCCATACTACTCAGTCAATCACGGGTCATTTATCAAATTCTACATGAGTGACTATTCCCACCGATGGTCAATCATAATTTTATCAACATCCCGGGATACCATATCTACCCTTTTATTTTTATCGCACATGGGTGCTAAATTTCCATCAAATACCTTATATGCATACTATATTAGCTATCTGGACGTTTTCCTTGCTTCACATAGCAACTCATAATGTAACCATTGCCTTTAGATTCCTCGAGAATGAAATGAAAACAAGGGAAAGCAGGGCAGGCAGTCTGCCCCGCGCCCTTCCGCTGTGGCGGTAAAAATTCTGCTATAGTGGGATCGCCGTAGCGGTCTAGTACTGCTATGGCGGTCCCGACGATAACATCCCAGAAATTCAAAATTTCCAGCAAGTGTATCCTTCCCCTTCCCCGGTTACCATTGTCTAGTCCTGTAAATCCCGTCATGGTCTTAAACCACCCTTAGGACCATTCCTGGAATCAAACGCATCATAATTCAGCATAAAATATTATCAATCACAAGGAGTTAACACTAGACAATTGTTCCCAACAATATCTTCCCGCTATTACACACTAATGACTCCTTTGTTCCTATGGTTCCCAACCAAGTCCCAACTGTCCTGAAACCGAAGCTTCCCTACAGTCACAGTTCCCAATCCCTTTCTCTTACCATCTATACCAATGATAAGTTTATACCCGAATGTAAATGCAAACCATTCCAATTGGGGCCTACCACAATTTATCATTAAAGCAAATCACAAACCTTTAAGTCAGAATAAATTTACTGAAGTCACGATCAGGAGTTATCACAAAAGAAAATTTCCTTACCAAAATCCCCCCTAGACAATTGTTCCCAACAATATCTTCCCGATATTACACACTAATGACTCCTTTGTTCCCATGGTTCCCAACCAAGTCCCAACTGTCCTGAAACCGAAGCTTCCCTACAGTCACAGTTCCCAATCCCTTTCTCTTACCATCTATACCAATGATAAGTTTATACCCGAATGTAAATGCAAACCATTCCAATTGGGGCCTACCACAATTTATCATTAAAGCAAATCACAAACCTTTAAGTCAGAATAAATTTACTGAAGTCACGATCAGGAGTTATCACAAAAGAAAATTTCCTTACCAAAATCCCCCTATCAAGCAATGATAGCCCCTTTTTCCCCTTGGTTCCCAACCAAGTCCCGACTGTCCTGAAACCGAATCTTCCCTACAATTGTAAATCCTTTTTTCCTCACCATCTTAACCAATGATGAGTCATTTCTCGAACGTAATATTAAATTTTACTCTGCACACATAGTATTTTATCACCAACCAAATCATACCAATTCACTTGATGACGACCTTTAGACCCACAATTTCACAGTAAGGCAACCAATCACATACCAATTAAGAAATCATACAACCACTGTAACACACAAATAATTCGGTTTCGACTACAACAAAATCAAGTCACCTAATTTACTCTCTATTCGTCCCATGGATGACCATTAGCCGATCATCCATGTCTTACCATAACTCCCGCTTTTAAGCATTAATAGCCCTTGCCCCTGGTACTTATTCACATACCAACCACTTGAAACCTGAGTTCCCACAAGTATATATATCATTTTCCCTTATCATTTTTACCAATGATAAGACCCTGCCCCGCATTTAGCATACTGTTTTCCACTTGAATTACAAAACAAGAACTCCTTCAATTATTAACACATAACCAAGTTAAGACTCCTTGCCAACCACAAATTTTAAAGTAACTCAAGTAACTACACACCTCACGAGTCTCAAGCTCTAACACTCAATCAAACCAGTTTCATCACCTTTCATTCGCTTCATGGATGACCGTTAGCCGATTCATCCATCCTTTACATAGCCTCCCAGGCCAGATACCAATTGGAACCTTCCCGGTTCCAATTTCCCTTGCTTGTTTGTCGTACCCGAAGTCCAATAACATCCTTCACCTTGTTGAGATACCAAATGGAATTGAGAGATACCAATTGGACTCAACCCATACAAGCAAGTAACAAAACCGCACGAAAAGGAATGAAAGAAGAGAAGTGTTTCCTAGAATGCTTCATAGCTTCCCTAGGATTAGATGTGGATGTCTACACACCAATCCGCGGGACTCTATTCAACATTTTTCTCTTGTACTGGGAGATCGGTAACCTAGGCTCTGATACCATTTGTCACGACCCAACATACCGGACCGTACGGGCGCCTACTCTAATCACCTAGATAGACGAACCCTTATCACCCGTTAATCATGTAACATGCGGAATTAAAGTACACCTTTAATTAAGCCACCTTTATACATAACTGAAATACTTTCCTTTACAAATCCTGTTTAGAAATAGGCTACATAAGAAATTGCAGAAAAACCTTTACAATTTTTAAACCCCTCCCTAGGATCTAGTCTAAACAGGTACAAGAGCTTCTACAAGATGACACAAAGAGATAAAAGACCCAACTTCCGCCATGGAATCGAAGACAGATGTTGTTGGAGACCCTCATCGCCGTGAACCTATGAAACATCACCAACCTGCAACCAGACTATACCAAAAGGTATAGCAAGAGTAGAGTCAATACAAACACACATACTGGTAGGCATCATCGGTCGAACCGAATCCATTCCTACAATCATATAAGAAAAACAGGGAAAGACATGAAATAAACATTATAGCTCCCTCCTTCAACTTTAACCTTGACCCTGACATCTAGGACTTCCCAAGTCACTTTCTCACCTAGACTTTCCAAGTCACCTTGTCACGTAGACTTCCCAAGTCACCTTGACATGTAGACTTCCCAAGTCACATTTAACCTTTACCCCAGTAAACTACCTTGACTAAATATTCAGACTTGACCCGGCTAGCTGCCCAACCAAACCGCTATTATACCCAAGTATTACCTACTATTTTCCAGACTTTCCCGGACCTCTAGGACAACTTTACCACCTATTTATATTACCCAATAACCACGCCCAGAATCTTCGTCTTCCTCTATATTTACCAACCACATGCAACTCACCTAGCAACCATTGACACATTCAATGACAACAACAGAGTTATATCTAAATCCCTTTCTCATCCCAAAATTTGGACCATCCAAGGATCTTCTAGCCACACCTAAGTGTTCAACAGGCTACCCGGCCTACCCCAAGACCCATCCTTATGCTTATTAACACAATTAATCCTTGACCGTCATTAGTACATTTAATGACAATAAAACATGAACTCATAACCTCTTTTACATAGTCCGCACCCACCCGGATCCCACCTAACACATCTAGGTATTAACATGACAACCTGGTCTACACCAAGACCAAACTCATAACATGATGTAACAACCCGGCCTACACCAAGACCAAACTAATAACATAATATAACAACCTGGCCTACACCAAGACCAAACTCATAACATGACATAACAACCCAGCCTACACGAAGACAAAATTAATAACATGATATAACAACCCGGCCTACACCAAGACCAAACTCATAACATGACATAACAACCCGGCTTACATCAAGACCAACACAACAGTTGTACAACAGTTCCCGACCTCTCAAGGACCACCAACTAATAGCATTTTTCAATAAACAACCCGGTCTACTCATGGAACCAATATCATGTATTACATTCAGTAAAACAACTCGGTCCACACACGAACCAATAACAATCAATGTAATACAAAGTCAACATGCAATATGCAATAAAGTGAACCCGTACCAGGCGTGGTACCCGAGCCAACCAAATAGTAACCTGTACTAGGCGTGGTACCCGAGCCAACCAATTAGTAACCTATAACAGGCGTGGTACCCGTGTCAACCAAATACTAACTTGTACCAGGCGTGGTACCCGAGCCAACCAAATGTCAATAACCACAATCAATAGATGAACACGCACAACTTGTAAGACCAACAAGTAAACACCGTTCAACACAGACTGTAAACATGAACCTAGACATTCCACACAACTTTCCTAAGCAATGTAAAGCATACAATCACTTAGACATGAGTACATAAATATACACATTTACAGAAAATCATAAGCCATCACCTACCCTTTTCGGGTACAACTATGAACCATCAATTCTCGTCCAAAGACTATTCCCCAGTTCACTCTTTTTATTTTAACATGTAACTAGCGATTTCCCTTTTTAGATAAACACACAAGCATGCGACACACTTGCCTTTTTTTTAACCTTAGCCAGACCGCCGCTAAGTCTCAAGCAATAAACATTCCTGAAACCCCACCTAGGAGCTTCCTATTCCCATTTCCCATGCTCCCAAGCACTCTTCCGGTTTCTCGAACCTTCCCGACACACTAGTCCCTCAACCCATCATTTTATGTCAATAATATAATAAATCTAACCACATAATACCATTCACAAACCCACCATTTACTCTGTCTATCCTAGAAACAACACAACAATTCCCGAATCTGCCAGACTCCGTGCCCGGAGGCCTAAAACATGGATTCTCCCTTTATACTATACAAAGTACGGAAAGTAAACAGGTCTAACTACTCATAAAACCTAGCCTACTTGGATGCCAAGCAGCTGCAACCGTGCATTTATGGCTCCGTGGAGGCATTCCTGGCGGTTCTGCAGGCCCGAATCCGTGGTTTTGCGTCCCTTTTACCGGAATTCCTCCTCCCCATGGCTCCCAAGCCTTGGAGCATCCTAGGAGGTTTTTTGAAATAACACTCATCTGTTTTTGGGGTTGAAGAGAAGAGAATAAAATTAAAACCCATTTCTGGGTTTTTTGGTCCCGTCGCTCTGCTATAGCGGTCCCCGCTCCACTCTAGAAGTCCCGCTATAGTGGACAACTACCGCTATAGCGGTCTTAAGTGGTGTTGACCGCCTTGACCACCCCTATAGCGGTATTTTCCACCGTTATAGCGGAGGCCGCTACTGCGGACGGTTGCACTCGTCACAGACATAATATACGGAAATCACTAAAATTTGCCCATTTTACAATGCACTTGTTTCCCCCAATGATCCAAAATAACCCCTTCACGTCAATCGCAATTCCAGGAGTTCTACTTACCCGAATTTAATTCCAAAAAGTCCCCCAGACTCCTTTATGTCTTGGCTACGTGGAAAACTAGCTCAAAACACGACACCTAACACAATATTTACCTGGATTATCCTAGACCATACCTCGCTCCAAAACTGACCGAGACTAGTCTAGCCCAGAATTTTCAACTCCCAAACCCGGAAGTTTTCTAACCCAAAACTCGACATGAATAATTTATCCATAACGACAGACCCAGTTATTAAAATTAGCTTTAAAGTTGTCATATATAAAGGGACGCATCTGATAAGCATAGCCATCCTTGGCAATTATGTAATATGCATTCTTAGATATATTAATGAAATCATCAACACGCTCAAACCGCATTAATACATGTCTATCTCAGCAACCCAATTTTACAATCACCAATGATACCATATTGTTTTGGAATTAGTTCTCTTTGTTTTGAAATCTTCGTCCAACCATATGAAAATTTACCAACTACTACATATTGCAAATTCTCAATGATATTCATCCTGGTTACTTCTTATTCTGTCCACTTTATCGTATGAATGCTATCAACAAGTGAGGGTTTCTTCAAAGGGATAGGCTCGATTTCTATCTTCAAATTCATCGCGTTGTTTTGGATTCCATTTTGCCTAATGATATCTGCATATTTGGTCCTGGGGTTTGGATTTTCAATGGTGTTCTGGAGAATGTTTTATTAAGGGGGGGGGGGGTTAAGGCTTTATGGGCGGTTGATCTTGGATGGGAGGGGTGGGAATTTTGTTGAAGAAGTGGGGTCTATGCCAGCCAATGGAGGCGGCTGACTGCCGACCAACATCATGGATGGTCAAGTGTTAGACTTTAGGGCGTTCGGTTGATAGAGTTTATTTATTGACTATTTGTTAGTACTATTAGAGTAGGCGCTTTTAGCTATTTCTTTACCATAGTTATTTTTCATTCTTTCTATCTATTTACCATTGATGTGTATCTTTGGGTGATCTTAGGCGTATTTATACACTTAAGTGTCATTATCTTTGCGCGTTTAGCTTAGTTTTGAGGATAACTTGATGTGTTATTGAGGTGTATAGTATGTATGTATGTATTTGGTTGTTAGAGTACATGTTTAAAGTTTTTAAGGTGCATTTGGAATAAGTCAAGAGTCAAAAGGATCAAATAGAGTTTAGACGAGAAAACTAGCTTTGCTAGCTTGAGCTATGTGTATTTTAGTGTACTTTGATGAGCTCTATTGTATTGTATGGACTATTGTGTGTTATTTATTGTTGTAGGATACCATTGGAGGATCTATGGAAGCTAAATGAAGCCTACAAAAAAGACACAAGAAGTACGGAATCAAGGAACAAGTGCACGAGGAGAAAAGAGCGAAAATTGGATGAACCTTCACGTTCTAGAGGGGGCCATGTGCCGCACCCCCCAAGGCTTGGGAGGAGGCCATGACTCGCACACACCAACGAGGAGGTCCAGTGGTTTGGTCACGCGGCCAGCCATGTGATGTGACCCCATTAAAACATCCAAAATCAAGTTTTAACTTAGTTTAAGTTAGGGGCAAAGTTGTAAATGCAAATGCTTCTTATGGGACAGCCTATGGACGACATAAAACACTATAAAAGGAGTACTAAGCCATATTTACACACATCTTTGGGAGAACACACGAATTGGGGAGCAGACAAGACATCGAGGAGCTCAAACTAGGGTTCTTTGTTCTTTCACTTTTCTTTCTTGTTGTTTTTCTTTATGAACTCATCTATGGTGATTCTTAGTAAAACTATGAGTGGATACACACCTTATTTCTAGGGTTGAGGATACAACATGATTGCTTAATTATGGTTTTACAGTTGGTTTATATGTTTATCAAGTCATGTGATTATTCTTGCGTTCTTGTTTTACTATTCTAAAGCTTCATGAACTTTAGGATAAATCTAAGTCTCAAAACAAATTGACCATAGGAGTGGAGGTACAGAATGAAGAACGTAGGGAGTGTGGATTATCTCTTCGATTGGTAGATACTAATTGTAGAGTATGATTTACAGTTATAATAGCGATATACCTAAACGCCCCACTTGGTTAATGAAACATGAAGATAGTTTAATGTATCCGAAATAAAGACTCACATCCCCACTCAACGATGTAGTTGTGAGATTATTTTGGGTAGATGACTTAGAGGATGATAATTCCCAAGTTGTAATATTAACCCCGTATATCAACAATCATGATAAACACTAACACAGGCTAGAAATCATAGTTATGCATGGATGTGAAGTAAATGCCTCAACCCTGGATCTCTCCATATATTGTTAACAATCCAAATTTAATATCGTTGTTATTTATAGTATTTAGTTTATAAAAACAAAGCTCAAAATCTTGGTTACGAATCACACTTGTTTAATTTCAATAGTAATAATCAAATTGGATCGTTTGCTAAGCACCAAGTCCCTGTGGGATCGATATTCGGCTTGCAAGAGATACTTTATTACTTGCAAGACCACGTACACTTGCATGTGCACTTGGGATCAATAAGTTTTTGGCGGCGTTACCGGGGACTTGAAAATTAGCAACCTTCTAATTATTAGTTTTACTATTTTGGTTGATAACTGCTAACAAATTGGTCTTAGCTACTGAATTTGCAGGTACACATTTGAATCTTAAGCAAGATGGCAATGGATAGGGAATTGGTTGAACCATATCTCGAACCTGAGGGATGCTTGCACCAATTAAGAAGAGAAGCAACATTTCTCTACCCAATCCCGTAAGTCCAATAGGCTGAGACCATTCCTGCAGCAATGGGTGATGAACAACCAGCCCGCAAGACAGTGCATGATGTGGAAATTCCACTTGCAATTAATGTGACCTCCTGTATTCAGAAGTCAGCCGCAGGAGGCAGATTTGAGTTGAAACAGAACATGGTGCAATGGTTGCAGACAAGCGGATAGTTTACTGGCTTGTCACATAAGGATCTAAAGGTCCATCTTCAAAACTTTTTAGTGATAAGTGACACATTCATTCTCGCAGGAGTCTCCACAGACTACGTGAAGCTCACACTTTTTCCATTCTCACTTTTGGGAGAAGCAAAGAAATGGTTAAAGGCAGAACCTTAAAATTCAATCACAACTTGGGATGACTTGGCAAAGAAGTTCCTCATCCAATTCTTCATGGGAGAGATTCAAGTCTCTTCTCAGAGATTGCCCACATCACCAGCAGACAAATGAGGTATTAGCTCACACTTTTGTTGAAATCCTTGACCATAACACAAAAATTTTGCTAGATTCAACGGCAGATGGTCAGGCTTTGAAAAAACCCTGTAATGAGTTGTACACTCTCCTTAATCGTATTGCACAAGTTAATATTGAGTGGCATGGTGATATTTCTAGAGGCATGGTGAATAAGCCTGCAGGTATGACTGAGGTAGATAGTGTCACCACAGTAGCGGCACAGTTGGCCAGTTTTCAGAATCAGATGATGGCTCAGTTCAACAAGTTAAGTGTTGCTCAACCTCTAGCTTAGGTAAATACAGTTCACCAGGTTTAAATTTGGTGTGAAACATGTGGTATTAGTGGTCATTCAGTAGACTTGTGTGTAGCGAATCCAGAGTCGGTAAATTTTATGGGCAATACACAAAAAGACAATCAAAACTACGGTAATGCCTACAATCGCAACTGGCAAAATTATCCCACTTACTCTTGGGGCACTAATCAGGTTCAACCACAACTGTTTCAACAACAACAAGGTATTCAGAGCAACACTCATGCCAACAATATAGAAGAGACCTTGAAAAAGATTATGGCCAACCAAGAACAAATGGTTGTTGAGATAAAAAATCAGAGATTGGCTCAAAAGAATTTAGAGACGTAGATGGGTCAGTTAGCTCAGGCACAAAACATGAGACCTCAAGGGGGTTTGCCTAGTGATACAAAAAAGCCAAAGCAAGTGATGGCAATTACCTTGAGGAGTGGGAGAGATTTGACTGACGCACTTCCAAAGAAAAATCATGAGGTACAAGAAGAATTGATCACTTCCACCTAGACATAAAAGCAGGCCGATTCTAAAGAAGCTGATAAAAAGGAGAAGTCTGAGTACCCAAATAAAAAGCCAATTGAGAAGATTCAAGATAGACCACCACCACCATTCCCTCAAAAGTTTATCAAAGCCAAAAATGATGCTTATTTCAAGAAGTTCTTTGACACGTTCAGAGAACTTCACATTAACCTTTCTTTGTTAGATGTTTTGCAGGGAATGCCTAAGTATGCTAAGTACTTGAAGGATGTGGTGGCGAATAAAATAAGGCTTGCGGATATTGAGACTATGGCACTTACTGAAGAGTGCAGTTTGGTGGTTATGAGCAAGATGCCCAAAAAGCTCAAGAACCCTGGGAGTTTCACCCTCCCCATACAAATTGGTGAAAGTGATATTGTCCAATCCTTGAGTGATTTAGGGGCAAGCATTAATTTGATGCCCCTTTCATTGTTTAATACTCTTTGGTTGGGGAAGCCAAGGCCTGCATCAGTTGTGCTATAGATGGCAGACAGAACTAGAGTAGTCCTCAAAGAAATCATTGAGGATGTTCTCAGCGAGGTTGGTAAGTTCATTATTCTTACTGACTTTATTATTCTTGATTATGATGCAGATGACAGGGCAACAATCATATTGGGATGTCCATTCTTGGCTACCGGTGGAGAATTAATTGATGTTAGAGAGGGCACGCTCAAGATGAGATTGAATGATGAAGAGGTGGTCTTTAGAGTGTACAAAGCACTCAATACACCCTCACACTACAAAGATTTATGTATGATCACAGCAATGGAAGTGGATGAGTGTGGGGTGGAGAAGAGTGTACCTCCAATTACCTCATCAGACTCTCTCCTGGAGCTGCCCAAATTGACAAATAAGCCTGACCCTAAAAGAATTAAATGGAATTTTGAGAAGGTAGGTGTAAGAAAGGCCACCGACCTCGAGTGCGAGCATACAAAAGAGCAGAAAAGAAGGAGAAAGTGGGCACAGAGCGGGAGGAAGAGGATGAGAGAATATGGATAAGAGTTGTGATATGAGTCGTGTCGCGATAATAAATCAGGCGCCGCTTGGGAGGCAACCCAAGTTAAGGTAGCATTTTTATTCTTGTTAGTTTTTCTTTAGTATCACCTTTGGTTTTTCTTATGTTGACAGGTTGAAGGGAAGTCTGAGTACCTAAGATCACAGCTAAGGAGCATGGAAAATACTAAGTGTGGGGTCCTTCCCCCTTTGATGGACTTGATGCTACTAGCTAGGCCTAGAGGCCCAGGGAGTATTTCTACCTTTACTTTTAATTTATACTTTTGGGACAAAGTATGGTTTTAAGTGTGGGGTGGGAATCTTTCGATTTGTTTAGGGTGAAGTGCGCTATATGAGTCTATTTTATTTTATTTATTTTCAAGTTTTTGATTAAATTGAAAAAATTACAAAAAGATTTTATTTTGTTTTCAGTTTTTTTTGAGTTTGGTCTGTTTAGTAGAAGCACACTTTACCCACCACTCGATTTTTATTTTCTGTTCTTTTTTGAGGGGGAGCCCTTTGAACCTAGTATCCTTTTTTATTTTTAGGAGTAAATTTAAATTGTTAGTCATTAGGAATAAATAGAGATGCTCTTTCTAGATGCTACACATGCTTACTTGTTGCAAGTTGGTGTTGAATTTTATGGCATGATTGGAAGAAGTGAACGACTATTGTGAGACACCTAGGCTCTTTTATCTGACTCTTGTGTGATGTTGGCTTAAATTTAAATTATTGAAGCTGCTTGGTTGAGAGTCTATAAGTGCCCTTGATTTGAACATGTGCCAAGTGTGAGTGAGGTTTTTGTTATTCCATGTTGCATTTTGGTGTCTAGAACTTGCCCCATGTGTTTGTAAAGAAAAATGAAAAATGTTGAGTTTAGGAGATGATATAGACATTTCTTTGATAGCCATGTTTTACACTCTCTTTAGCTACCCCTTGTGCATGACCTTAGCTAGCCCCATTGAGCCTTTGGCCTATTCTTTGGTAGCCTCATATATAGATTATTCCTTTTCTTTCAATTGCCCTCAATTTGATCCAAAACTCCAAAGCACTTTAGTTGAGAAATTAAGATGTTAAGGAGGGTAAAATTGAAGAAGGAAAAAGTGAAGTGAAGCCCCAAGGAAATATCTTTTGGTGTGTGGAAAACTTTTATGTGTTGTTGGTAGGAAGTAATGTAATGAAACGAAAAATTGATCAAAAGAAGTGAATTATGTGTTGATAGCAAACACTCTCTACTAAAGATGTGTAAGCTAGCTTAAAAATATGGGGCCAAACAAAAGAAAGTTGGGAAGATAATAATGGTGTAAAATAGGTTGGTTGGAGATGAGTTTGATGTAAAATGTGATGTATTAAAGCCCTTAGGGAAGATAGTCACTATTCTTGACCAAATAGTTCCTACCCGTCCCTTAGCCTACATTACAATCCTTAAAGTCCTACTTGATCTTGAGCCTTAACATTCTGATATTAGTGGAGTACTACACTACGGGCAAGCCTATGGTTCATCTCATGTCACATTTGAATTCTTTGTGAGAGTGAGTGGAATTTTATTCTTACACCCATTCTTGTTATGAGTTGCATATGTGTGAGTTAATATGGATGACTCTCTTATGGTGAGGGCACATGTTTGATGATAGATAAGTGACTATAGATCTCTTGGTTGAGTAATTTACATGAGTTTTCTAACTTGGTAGAGTCAATTCTTGAGGCTAGGAGAGTTTTAAAGTAGTATTCATGTGATTTCAGTTGTAATATGGCATACCGAATGTAGAACTTGCTACTCATGTGATCGTTGTAGTTATGTATTGAGTGTCTTAGTTTTAATAGGGATGTTGGAGTCTTCCTTGAGTATTATTAGTGTAAAGAGTTGTTCAAGGACGAATAAGGCTTTAAGTGTGTGTGGGGGGGGTGATCTTAGGCGTATTTATACACCTAAGTGTCATCATCTATGCGCGTTTAGCTTAGTTTTGAGGATAACATGATGTGCTATTAAGGTGTATAGTGTGTATGTGTGTATTTGGTTGTTAGAGTACATGTTTAAAGTGTTTAAGGTTCATTTGGAACAAGTCAAGAGTCAAAAGGATCAAATAGAGTTTAGACGAGAAAACTAGTTTTGCTCGCTTTAGCTATGTGTATTTTAGTGTACTTTGATGAGCTCTATTGTATTGTATAGACTAATGTGTGTTATACATTTTTGTAGGATACCACTGGAGGATCTATAGAATCTAAATGAAGTATACAAACAAGCCACAAGAAGTGGGGAATCAAGGAACAAGTGCACAAGGAGAAGAGAGGGAAAATCGGATGAACCTTCACGTTCTGGAGGGGGGCAATGCGCCGCACCCCCCAAAGCTTGGGAGTAGCCATTTTAAACTCCCCCCTCAAGGAAGGATAGGAGGCCATGCCTCGCACACCCCAATGCAGAATTCCACTAGTTTGGCCACGTGAAACGAACCCCCCTAAAATGTCCAAAATTGGGTTTTAGCTTGGTTTAAGTTGGGGGAAAAGTTGTAAATGCATATGATTCTTATGGGACAGACTATGGGCGACCTAAAACACTATAAAAGGAGTACTTATCCATATTTACACACATCTTTGGGAGAACACACAAATTGGGGAGCAGACAAGACATCAAGGAGCTCAAACTAGGGTTTTTTGTTCTTTCACTTTTCTTTCTTGTTGTTTTACTTTATGAGCTCATCTATGGTGATTATTTGTAAGACTATGAGTGTATAAACACCATTTTTATAGGGTTGAGGCTACAACATGAATGCTTAATTATTTTTTTACAGTTTGTTTATATGTTTATCAAGTCATGTGATTATTCTTGCATTCTTATTTTACTATTCTAAAGCGTCATGAACTTTAGGATAAATCTAAGTCTCAAAACGAATTGATCATAGGAGTGGAGGGACGGAAGAACGTAAGGAGTGTGGATCATGTCTTCAATTGGTAGATACTAATTGTAGAGGATGATTTGCAGTTAGGATAGTGATAGACCTAAATTCCCCACTTGGTTAATGAAACGGGAAGATAGTTTAATGCATCCGAAGTAAAGACTCACATCCCCGCTCAACGATGTAGTTGTGAGATTAATTTGGGTAGATGACTTAGAGGATGATCATTCCCAAGTTGAAATATCAACCCCGTATATCAACAATCACGATAAACACCAACACCGGCTAGAAATCATAGTTATGCATGAATGTAAAGTAAATACCTCAACCCTGGATCTCTCCATATATTGTTTACAATCTGAATTTCATATCGTTGTTATTTCTAGTATTTAGTTTGTAAAAACAAAGCTCAAACTCTTGATTACCACTCGCATTTGTTTAATTTCAATACTAATAATCAAATTGAATCATTTGCTAATCACCAAGTCCCTGTAGGATTGATATTCGGCTCGTAAGAGCCAATTTATTACTTATATGACTATGTACACTTGCATGTGTGCTTGTGAGAAACAGTGGGCATGAACCCATAGAACGGGTTGGACGGAGTTCCAGGTTAGTCCTCTTGGTTGGAGGGTGGTTTTCCCTATTTGCCTTGTTCGTGTGATATATTCTCTGATTTGAAAATTTATATGTTCATGCTGCATTTATATGGCTAGTGGTACAGAAAGGAAAGGAAATTTTTGGGATTTTTGGTCTAAACTTGAGATTTGACACTTTATCATGACTTTTGGATTTTTAAAAGACCTATCTTATATTTCATCACTGGTTTCAGAAAAGAAACAAAAGTACCACTTTTATGCCAGTCTGAAGGACGTTCCCGGACCTTTTCTCCATTTACTTTTCTATTGATAAGCTTTATGTTCGATTCTTAGTGATCCGAAGAGCACATATCTGAGTTTTACTTTTTATACATTTGTTGATGAGCTCGAGGTTAAATTTCGGGCGCCCGGGGTACCAGATACCAGGTTTTGATATTTCTGCATGACATCATCTCCCATCGCATTGCATTATGTTGAGTATACTTGGATTGTATGTTACCTTGATTATCATTATTATCTTCTCTCTCAGCTCAGTTAGCTCTATTTTTCGTTGATAACTAGATTTAGGTGGATCCTTGTAGTTAGCTTATTTTCCTGTAGTTTATATTATATATTATCTTTATGAGCTCGGTCGGCCTATGATGCCTACTGAGTACCCATTGTTTTGGTACTCAAACTACATTGTGCATCTTTTTCTGATAAAACACCTAATACAAGCCACCCTCGTTGATCCTCCTATCATTCGTGGCCAGCTGCTATTCGAATCGTGATAAGCTCCTACCATTTTGGAGACTTTTACTGCTTTTCATCTACATTTTTGTCTATATTTTGTATTTCGGATAGACAGTACTTGCGGTATAGCTACTCCGTACCTTAAACGCTCTTGTACTGGTGACACCAGGTCCGGAGTTGGTTTTTATGTGTATGTATTGTCTTCTCGGTCACTATAGGGCCATTGTTGTATATTTAGTATAGTTGGTATGTATCTATACTGTTGGCCCCTATTTCCTTATATTTCTTTTCCACTTTCCTTATTTGAATTGTTTTATTTACTTCCATATCGTTGGATTGACTTGCCTACTAGGGGGTTATGTAGGTGCCATTGCAACCCAGTTTTGGGTCATAATGGAGTGGTATCAGAGCTCTAAGTTCACCAGTCTTGCCAGTACAAGAGTAAAGTGTCTAGTAGAGTCTCGTAGATTAGTATGATGACATTCATATCCTATCTGCAAGAGGATATAGGGCATTCCTAGGAAAGATTCCATCTTGTTTGATTCTTTATTGTGCGTCCTTAACCTTATCAACTTCTAAGTATCTTGTTGTTTCATTCTTTCTTAGAGGGTTCAGATGAGATCAGCAATGGGTAAGGATGAGACCCCTACACCTACAGTTAGAGCCCCAACTAGGTGAAGGGGTAGAGGCCAACCCAGAGGTCAAGGTAGGGTATGGGTTGTGGTGCCAGCTCAGGCCCAGACTAGATTGCTATCACCCGAGCCTGATATTATGGTTGAGAAGGTATAGTATGAGCTGGAGGGTATGGGGCCAGCCTAGCAGCTGGTAGGTTTCGTGGCTATTCCAGTGTTATAGGACACTTTGGTTTGCTTGCTTGGGTTTCTTGAGGGTACGTCACAGCCAACGGCTCTGCCTGGTACTCCGATTAATTCTCAGATCAGAGACAAGGTTCAGACTTCAGCCCAGACATCGGCAAAGGGTTCAACAGTGTAGTGTGCTACTACGGCTCCCTGATTAGAGGTATTGCTAGTTTCTACTGTTATCCTGCCTATTCCAGCTGATCCCATTATGTCTTCTACGGAAAAGAAGATGCTTGGTAGGTTTCTGAGATTGGGTCTCTCGAGGTTTTCAGGCGCTCCTAAGGAGGATGCACATGAGTTTCTGACTAGTTTCTAAAAGAGATTATATAATCTGGGGTTGGTAGAGTCACATGGAGTAGATTACACCGCATTTCAGCTAGATAGTCCAGCAAAATAGTAGTGGAGGTCATATATAGCTTGCAGGCCAGTCAGGTCACCTTGCTTACTTAGGCATAATTCTCTACTGCTTTTTTGGAGAAATATATACCGCGCACTATACGAGAGTAGTTGATGGATCAGTTCTCCAGGTTAGAGCAGGGCTCCATGTCTATTTCAAAGTACGAGGTTTGCTTTCATAAGTTGTCTAGGCATGCCATTATGATTCTGCCTACCGAGCATGAGTGGGTGCATCACTTTGTCCGAAGATTGACTTTATCGCTCTGCTTGGCTATAGAGGGTATGGTAGAATCAGGCCAGTCCTTCCTGGAGGTAGTAGACCATACCCACACTATTAAGGGCGTACTTTGTGAGGCCTAAGGGTGCAGCGATAAGAGTCCCCGCCTTCAGGCAGTTACAGCAGCTCCCAAACACATGGCATAGGCTAATTTGGTAGGGGTAAGCACTAGCAGCATTTCTAGCTGAGATGGCCTATTCAGACAACATTATAGATTGCTGAGGGTCAGAGTAGTCAGGGTTTGATTTAGTCTTCGTGAGATGCTCGTTCAAGATCCACAAGCCATGGTAGTCAGTTTGATTCATCTGGGTATTCACAGCAGGGTATGGTTAGCCAGGCTTGTTATGAATGTGGCAAGTTAGGCCACTTTTCTAGAGAGTGTCCATCACTGCAGCACCACAGGAAACGGGATCAGATGGTTCAGGCCTCCAGGGCTTCAGCACCACCTGCCAGAGGCGGTGCACATGGTATTAGGGGTGGTCTCCAGGGTACTAGAGGTGATCCCTAGTCTGGTAGATCAGGTAGTCGTGGCGATCGGAGCCACATATATGCATTTTTGGGCCATCCAGAGGCTGAGGCTTCAGATGCTATCATCAGAGGTATGACCACCATTTGTCATCAGTCAGCATATGCTTTGTTTGATCAAAGGTTTACATTCTCCTATGTGTCTGCTTACTATGCTACATGTCTGGAGTCTACTTGTGAGTTATTGCTTATGCCTTTACGTGTATCTACCTCAGTAAGAGATTCTTTAGTAGTGGATCATGTATATTGGGCTTATGTGGTGACTATCCTGGGGTATGACACGTGGGTAGACCTGATTGTGCTGGATATGGGTGATCTCAATGTGATTTTAGGCATGGATTGGCTGTCTTCCTACCATGTGGTCTTAGATTGCTTCGCCAAGACCGTTACTATACAGATGCCTGGTATCCCTCCTATAGTATATAAGGGTGTCGATAGCCACATGATGAGGGGAGTTATATATTTCCTGAGCACCCAGCGGTTGTTTGGGAAGGGGTGCTTGGCCTATCTTGCTTATGTTCGTGATACTATTGCCACCACACCTTTACCTGAGTCAATTCTTGTGGTTTGTGAGTGTTTGGATGTGTTTCTTTCTGATTTATTGAGTCTTTCTCCTGATCATGATATTGACTTTGCCATTAATGTCGAGCCGGGCACACAACCTATCTGTATTCTGCCATATCGGATGGCACTAGTTGAGTTAAGGAAGCTTAAGAATCAGCTCCAGGATCTATTGAGTAGATGGTTCATCAGGCCCAGTGTATCTTCGTGGGGTGCTCCAATTCTATTTGTAAAGAAGAAGGATGGGTCCATGCATATATGTATTGACTATAGGCAGTTGAATAAGGTGACAATTAAGAATAGATATTTGATGCTGCATATTGATGATTTGTTTGTCCAGCTACAGGGTGAAGTTGTATTCTCTAAGATAGACTTGAGGTCCGGGTATCACCAGTTGAGGATTAGGGCTGCGAACATCAAAAAGACTAAATTTAGGACTCGATACGACCATTATGAGTTCATAGTCATGTCTTTTGGGTTGACTAATGCCCCAGCAGAATTTTATGGAGTTGAGGAACTGTGTGTTCAGAGCCTACATGGATTCCTTTGTGATTGTGTTCATCGATGACATTTTGTTATATTCGAGAAGTATAGAGGAGCATGAGCAACATTTGAGAATTGTACTTCAGACCTTGCGAGACCATCACTTGTATGCCAATTCACTAAGTGTGAGTTTTGGCGTGAGTCTGTGACATTCTTGGGGCACATGGTGTCCAAGGATAGGATTATAGTGGATTTGACGAAGATTGTGTCAGTTCATAATTGGGCTAGGCCTACATGTCCTACCGAGGTTCGCAGTTTTATCAGTTTCGCAGTTCTATAGCAGCTCCATTGGCTAAATTGACTCATAAGAATGTTCCCTTCCAGTGGTCAGATGAGTGTGAGGTGAGCTTTCTGAAGCTCAAGGCCTTATTGACTTCAACTACAATTCTTACTCTTTTGGTCAAGGATCTGGGGTTTACAGTGTATTGTGATGCTTCAGGTGTTGGTTTGGGTTGTGTATTAATGCAGCAGGGCCGAGTTATTGCTTATGCTTTCAGATAGTTGAAGGTTCACGAGAGGAACTACCCCACTCATGACTTGGAGTTAGCAGCAGTAGTCTTCGCGTTGAAGATTTGGAGGCATTTTCTGTATGGCATGCATTATGAGATCTTCACAGACCATCATAGTCTTTGGTACATTTTCAGCCAGAAAGATCTAAATTTGCGGTAGCACAGGTGGTTGGAGTTACTAAAAGACTATGGCATCTCTATTCTTTATCATCTGGGCAAGGCAAATATGGTAGCGGATGCCTTGAGCCGGAAGGCAATGAGAATGGGTAGTTTGGCTTTCTTAGCAATGGAGGAGCAACCTTTAGCTTTGGACATCCAATCCTTGGATAACAGGTTGGTTAGACTTGATATTTCTGAGTCGGGCCATATTCTTGCTTGTGTTGAGGCTAGATCTTCTTTGTTGGAGTAGATTCAGGCATAATAGTTTGATGATACAAGGTTGAGGATCATTCGTGACAAGGTGTTTAGCAATGAGGCTAGGAAGGCGACCTTAGATTCAAAGGGTGTTCTGAGGATTAAGGGTCATATATGCATTCCTAGAGTTGGTGACCTGGTTAGGTTAATCTTGGAGGAGGCTCATTATTCTAGGTATTATATTCATCCTGGTGCAACTAAGATATATCGTGACTTGAGGAAGCACTACTGGTGGTACAGGATGAAGAGGGATATCTTAGATTTTGTGTCTAGGTGCTTGAACTGCCAGTAGGTGAAGTTTGAGCACCAGAGGCCAGGTGGTTTAACTTAGAGGCTACTTATTCTGGAGTGGAAATGGGAACGGATAGATATGGACTTCATAGTTGGTTTGCTATATATTTTGTAGAGATTTTATGTTATTTGGGTCATCGTGGATAGGTTGATGAAGTCTGCGCACTTTCTATCGGTTCAGACTTTCTATAGTTCTGAGAGGTTGGCTCAGATTTACATTCGTGAGATCGTTTATTTACATGGGATGCCAGTTTCTATTATTTTTTACTGTGGTGCTCAGTTTACTTCATTTTTCTAGAGGTTTATTCAGAGAGAGTTGGGTACTAGAGTTGAGCTTAGCACTGTTTTTCACCCGCAGAGTGATGGTCAGTTAGAGCGCACTATTTAGGCTATGGAGGATATGTCTTGAGCCTGTGTTATTGATTTCGGAGGCCAGTAGGACCAGTTCCTAGCCTTGGCTGAGTTTGCTTATAATAATAGTTACCATTCAGTATTTAGATGGCTCTGTTTGAGGCTTTGTATGGTAGGCAGTGCAGATCTCTGATGGATTGGTTTGATGCCTTCGAGGTTAGACCGTGGGGTACTGATTTTCTTCGTGATTCAATGGATAGACTTTGGGTCATCCAGGAGAGACTTCACACTGCCCATAATAGGCAGAAGAGTTATGATGTCTAAAGGTTTTGAGATTTAGAGTTCATGGTTGGTGACCGTGTGTTCCTTCGGGTGTCACCCATGAAGGGCGTGATGAGGTTCGGGAGGAAAGGAAAGCTCAATCCTAGGTTCATTGGGCTATTTGAGATCCTTCGTCACATTGGGGAGGTTACTTATGAGTTGGCCTTGCCTCCTTCTCTTTATGGTGTTCACCAAGTTTTTCATGTTTCTATACTGCGGCGGTGTATTCCGAATGAGTCTCACGTGCATTAGTGAGATTCTATTCAGTTGGATAAGTCCCTAACTTTTGAAGGAGCCTGCTGCTATTTTGGACAATCAGGTTAGGAAGTTAAGATCCAAGAAGATTCCATCAGTTAAGGTTCAGTGGCGGCATCATCCTATCGAGGAGTCTACTTGGGTGATTGATACTGACATATGGACCCTCTATCCTCACCTTTTCGAGCCTTCGGGTATCTTCCTTGCTTCAACTTTTGAGGATGAAAGTCCTTTTAGTAGTGGATGTTGTAATTAACCTCTAGGTTATTTTCTTGTTTTTTGTGTTTTTTCTGTGTTTTGAACTTTTCAACAACGGCTAGAGGTCATTTATGACTTGCCGGAACTGACGATTCAGTTCCTGGGTCGTTCGTTTGCGTTTTAAGCTCATTTCCCAGTTTTGCAACTCTTAAGCCTGGTAAAGTTGACTTTGGTCAACATTCAGAGAAGACGACCTTGGATGGGAATTTCGTCAGCGCTGTTAGCTCTGGAATGTCAACTTTGGTCTAGAGGGACCTTTGTTTTGGGTCTCGATGCTTCCGGACTCATTTTGGGTTTTTAGGTTCCATTTTGGTAAAAATTAGTTTTTGGGCATGGGACCCACTTTTTGTTAAAATGATCTCCATTGGGATTTTTGTTGATTCTGTTGAGTCCAGAATGCTATTGTTGATTGAGTATAAAAGTTTATTTGTGTCTGCAGTACCCCGGATGAATCCCGAGGGTCTATCCGGTGACTTTTAGGCTTAAAAATTCTGTTGGTTTTGTTGTTGCTGGTGTGTTAGCTTTTACAAACTTTTCTCTGTATTTGTGATGGCTGCTTTGTGGACTTTCTCTACATTAGCAGTAAAGGTCCGCTTTTAAAGAAACCACTTTTTCGATGAAACATATGCTTTTGTGGAGGCATGGGTGAATAGTGATCTCCACTTTTGCGGTGCTTTTGCAGAAAAACCTCCACTTTTGCGGAGATAGCTGAGTTTCTCTATAAACTTCAACTTTGGTTTCTTCTCCTATTTTCCAAAAAACAACATTGAAAGTGATCTTCAAGTGCTGGGATTAGAGTCTTTTTCACCTCAAACATTCCCGGTAAGTTTGTTATGTTTCTCCGCTCTTTTTCCATCATCTCATTCTCGAATTTCCTTCCTTAATCCGTAGAATTCTCTTGTTTAAATATTCTTAATTAAGTGGACTTTGGGGCTGTTTTGGGCCCCGAAACGAGTCTGTTCGCGCTCAAATTTTGGGCATAGGTTCATATACCCGTTGCAAATATAATTGTTGATTTTTTTTTGTTTCATTGCGCGGGACCTGAGGGTCATTTTCCGACCCGATTTCTGGCCTGATTTTCCATATAGTAATATAGGTGTCATTCTTCTCGTCTTGACACCTAGATTACGTTCTTGATAGCGTGGCAGCTTTCTGAGGCTGTTCAAAAGGGAGAGGCACACGAGTGATGGTTCGTGTTTGCGGTTCAACCTCGAGGTAGGTTACGGTTTTCTTTTTAGACTTGGCTTAGTTAGATTCTATATTTTATAAATTGTTAGAAGGTTAGGTAGTATCGTAGAGCAGAAATAGACTTTAATCTTGTGATTGTATAAATTGGCCATTTCGGGGCCGTGGAGTAGAATTATATTGTTTATCCTTAGCTTAGGAGCTTGTAGAATTTCTGTGGCTAGCCTAGAATCATTAGAATGCATTTAGGAGGCTTTAGACGTAGAGTAGGCACTTTTAGCTATTTCTTTTTCGTAGTTGTTTTCCGTTCTTTCCGTTTATTTACCATTTATGTGTATATGTGGGCCTGAGACCATAGCACGGGTTTGACAGAGTTCCAGGTTAGTCCTCTTGGTTGGAGGGTATTTTTTCCTATTTGCCTTGTTCGTGTGATATATTCTCTGATTTGAAAATTTACATGTTCATGGTGCATTTATATGGCTAGTGGTACAGAAAGAATTGGAGGGTGTTTTTCCCTATTTGCCTTGTTCGTGTGATATATTCTCTGATTTGAAAATTTACATGTTCATGGTGCATTTATATGGCTAGTGGTACAGAAAGAAAAGAAAATTTTCGGGATTTTTGGTCTAAACTAGAGATTTGATACTTTATCATGACTTTTGGATTTTTAAAAGAACTATCTTATATTTCATCACTGGTTTTGGAAAGGAAAGAAAAGTACCACTTATGTCGGTCCGAGGGACATTCTCGGACATTTTCTTCATTTACTCTTCTGTTGATAAGATCGATGTTCGATTCTGTGGGATTCGAGGAGTACATATCCGGGTTTTACTTTTTATGCATTTGTTGATGAGCTCGAGGTTAAATTTCAGGCGCCTAGGGTACCAAATACTGGGTTTTTATATTTCTACATCACATCATCTCCCATCGCATTGCATTATGTTGAGTATACTTGGATTGTCTATTGCCTTGATTATCATCATTATCTTATCTGTCGGCTTAGTTAGCTCTGTTTTCCATTGATAACTAGATTTAGGTGGATCCCTGTAGTTTATATTATATATTATCTTTCTGAGCTCGGTCGGACTATGATGCCTACTAAGTACCCATTATTTTGGTATTCATACTACACTGTGCATCTTTTACTGCTTTTCATCTACATTTCTGTCTATATTTTATATTTTGGATAGATAGTACTTGGTATAGCTACTCCGTACTTTAGACGCTATTGTACTGGTGACACTAGGTCCGGGGTTGGTTCTTGTGTATATGTATTGTCTTCTCGGTCACTATAGGGCCATTGTTGTATATTTAGTACAGTTGGTATATATCTATACTGTTGGCCCCTATTTCCATATATTTCTTTTTTGCTTTCCTTATTTGAATTGTTTTATTTACTTCCACATCGTTGGATTGGCTTGCCTACTGGGAGGTTATTTAGGCGCCATTGCGGCTAGTTTTGGGTCATGACAGAGTGGTATCCGAGCTCTAGGTTCACCGATTTTGCTAGTACAAGAGAAAAGTGTCTAGTAGAGTCTCATGGATCAGTACGATGACGTCTGTATACTATCTGCGAGAGGCTATAGGGCATTCTTAGGAAAGATTCCATCTTGTTTGATTCTTTATCGTACGTCCTTGACCTTATCAACTTCTAAGTATCTTGTTGTTCATTCTTTCCCAGATGGTTTAGACGAGATCAACATCGGGTGAGGACGAGACCCCTACACCTACAGTTAGAGCCTCAGTTAGGGGATGGGGTAGAGGTCAACCCAGAGGTCGAGGTAGGGGATGGGCTATGGCACCAACTTGGGCCCAGACTAGATTGCTGTCACCCGAGCCTGATATTGTGGTTGAGGAGGTACAGTATGAGCTGTAGGGTATAGGGTCAGCCTAGCATCCGGCAGGTTTCGTGGCTATTCCAGTGCTACAGGACACTTTGGTTCGCTTGCTTGGGTTTCTTGAGGGTACGTCATAGCCAGTAGCTTCGCTCGGTACTCCAATTGGTTCTCAGGTCAGAGACGAGGCACAGACTTCAGCCTAGGCAGCGGTAAAGGGTTCAGGAGCGCAACCTACTACTGCGACTCCCTGATTAGAGGTGTTGCCAGTTCCTAATGTTACCCCACCTATTCCAGCTGGGCCCATTATGTCTTCTGAGGATAAGAAGATCCTTGGTAGGTTTCTTAGATTAATATACTATCACCCCCCTTACTTTTTTTTTTTTGAGTATTTGTGTCTTTCAAATGCTAAGTAAACAAAAAAAAGTCTATATCTAAATCAAGGGGATACATTAATTTTGTCCAAAAGACCTCGTACATGGAATAAATTTCTCGACTTCAAAAAGAGAGAACAATAAAATGAGAATAATGAAACCAAAACATAAAAAAATGATACAACTATAAGATTTTAGAGTGTAGAAATCAATTCTAGACAATTAAACTAAAACAAAACACTTGAATTTTTAACAATATAAAGTCAGAAAAGTAATGAATCTTGTATTAGAACCTTATTTTTTCAATAGATGGATATTAAATAGGTCTTCTTGATAATCTTGTTTAATGTTTTAATTCATTTCAATTATAGATGCATTATTATTTTACACTGAAAAGTTCCAGAATAATAATTTTCCCAAAATGTAAATTGATTTGTTAGATTTTTGAAGTGTAAGAGATCATTTCTGATAACCGTACTAATAACAACATTTCAATAACAATAATAAATAGCAATAATAAAAGAGCAAATAGATATATGAATATCTAGTAGTCATTAAAAAAAATTGACCATAAATTTAATAAGTAGATAAAAAAAATAGTCTTTGAAAAAAATAATGAAACACAACATACGGACACTTCAAAGTATGACAAAGGAAAAGAAAAGAGGAGAGTCCTATGGCACAACTTTAACATGCAAAACAATTAAATACACAAACAGTCTATGGGAAAATATGGATATACAAAACAATACTAATTATCAGAAACATTGGTCCTAAGTACTTAAAAATTATTGGTGTGATTTGGATCTTGAACATTAATATTGTTCAAAGATAGGTCATCCAATAAAGTAATTATATTATCATTCCAGTTCAATAACTCAGACAATGAAGGACTTTGTGAAAAATCGGTAGAGTAGTTCTGGTAGTTATTTATTGTCATTGATACATCCATTGAGAGGATATTCATTGAAGGGTCAATTTTTGGTGTCATTGAAGGAGACACCGGAGCAGACAACATAGGAGCAATCATTGGTGAAGACACCAGAGAAGCTATTGTTGTTGAAGTCATTAGAGGGGTATTCGATGTAGAACCTTCTTCATCATCCTTCTTTTTCATCACTTCATGTACGTGTTTGATATTTTTCTTGATCACATAACTTAGATCGTTGAAATCAAAAAGGTGCATGTCAGTGGAAATATTTTTTCCCTTTTTCAATACATCATACATCTCATTTGTAAATTTCTTGACCCTGTTTTCCTTTTTTAACTTGTGTAGTTTTTTCTCCATTTCATTTATCCTTTGATTGGTGAACTCTTCTCTTGTCATCATGTGTTTGGATTTCTCCAACGTTGGCAACTGCTGAAACTTTGTAAAGATATTTATTGCAGCTTCATAATTTGAAAACACCTTAGGTTCATTGTTGCAAGGACTATAGATGACGGTAGCGTTGAAAGAATGTTAAGTTCATGAGCCTTATTGAAGAACCCTTTTTGTTTTTTCTTGTATGAGACTTTCCTGTCAGTTTCATTTTCAATCAAAGAGAACTTCAATTTATTTCTAGGCATGGCTAAAGAGGAGAAAAAGGGGGAGAAATGTGTTTGTTCATATATGAGGGGTCAAATGGTTTTGTTGCTGTTGTCTATTTCTTTGCATAGGATTGACTTCTATTTGTTGGGAAAATTTAGACTCTCTAAATTTTTTAATAGTTTGAATTGAAAAATTCTTAGTTGTCAATAATAACTGTTTTATCACATTTTTCACTTCCTTTTATTTAAAAAGAAAAGGTAACTTCAATTTTGAAACGATTTTGACTTGAATTAAATTCGAAAACTTTAAAAATTCTCAAACTTAATTAAAACAGAGTCACCACTTAATTTTTTAGGAAAAATCAAAAAAACCTTTAAAAAGATATTCAAAAGATTTAAAACAAATAAAAACCTTTTGATTTTAAGAAATCCGGATAAGAAGTTCATATTAACATTTCGAGAAGGATTTTAAGGCACTCAAAATGTGCACTAACACGCGGTTATCGGACTATTTTTCTAACTTATTCTGATTTGACAAACTTGTAAAATCATGGAAATTTAACGACTAAGGAAAAGTTTTTTCATTATACGAAAGTATTTGTTTGTGAAAAAATGAACCAAGTTCTCAAAAAATTGTTTTGAACGAGTTGAGACATGATAAATAATTTGCAAAACAATCATGACACTCCGAAGGGAAAATTAACTAAGTTAATAAAATGTTAGTGTTTATAAAGTCCAAATTAATACAAAACAGAGCTAAACTAAAGGAAAAGGAGAAGTTGGGTTTAGGCACTTAGGCCCAAACCCCTACTAAATGTTCGTATCGGACTACCATTATTCGGGTTAAGCCCATTTAATTTTCATTTTCAATGACCGTCCCTGTATATTAGCTTCCCTTTCTTTTAAGTGGCACTTAGGCCACACTTATCCTTTCTTCGAATTCTAACCCCTTTTTGGGGGCCTTGGAGGTTTAGACTCAAAATTGTTGGGTTTGAACCCAGCGAACATAACATGAGGGGAAATCTGGGAGTCCGAAGATGGACTCAATGTATCATGCATAAAGAAAAGGATAAGGATTAGTATCGCATTAGACCAACTAGGCAGAAGGATAAATACAAAATTAAACCATACATAGTGCATATGAAAAGGAAAACTTAAAGTGGTGACTGAAACATAAGCAGGACTCTATACTTATAGATCATAAATTACTACAAGCTCATTGAGATCAAAGCATTTAGAGGATGAAACAGCCACAATGTCTTATAAAAACAGTCATCTAACAACTTGTTGAAGAAGATCATGATCAAACTAGTCCCTTAAACAATGAGGCAGAGAGATGGATTTGTTATTATTGAAAACCATATTTCTTATGCCAAACTTATACCTAAAAAGGAATTCGTTTATAATATTTAAGAAGGTGCATGTACATATAGTTTTCAACCAGAGAGAAGAGCATTTGGATACTGATAATGATCAATGTAGTTCGAGCATTTGAAAAATCATTTTAAAAGTGAAAATGCATAAATCCAAAACAATCATAAACAATTAGCTAAAACCATTAAGGATTATGAGCAAATTATAACTGTAAATCACATGTATTTATTCATTTTTAAAACAAAACATGCAAGAGATTATCTAGATTCAAACAACGTGCCAAGGACACTTATTCAAGGCTCAGTCCTAGTCCCAAACAAATGACACGACCAAATACTTAGACATAAACATGGGCCGATAAGAGGTTAACTGTTAGAACTTACACATATGTTCATTACTCGACAATAACATAGCAATATTATAGGGAAAAAATCACACAATAACTGTTATTATCATGCCACTGGAATGAGAAAAAGAAATTGAGGGAAAGGAATCAAGATATTTATCTAGAACTAACTTATTTTGATGGATCTTGAAATCATTTGGACGAGATATTGCTAATTCATCAAGACTACAATCTTTAAACAACGAAACCAAAACCCAAAACAGAGTTATACACATAGAGAACAAACTTAAGCAATCAATAAACTCGAAGTATAGAAGACATTACCAACTCAAAATTCAGCATGTATGAGAACTTATACTATTATGGATCGTCTAAACGAGTTAAGCTTGGTTCTGTTGTTGTAAAGAAAACAACCACAAACACATGATTTTAGCAAAGAGGAGCTAACAATTCTTGTTACAAGGGACTCCCCAAAGATCGAAATTTTGAAAGAAAATATACTCACTCTCTGTTTTGTTTCCAGTAGCCAAACAAAAGACCCAAAGAAGAGGTTTTGCAAATAAGAATTTTAACATTCAATCTGTCATGATCTTTTGAGGGCAACTATAGAACAAAACTTGAAGCTATGGTAGAGTTTCAATTTCGTTCTAACATTCGTTCTTTGGAAAGAGCTAAAGAGCAATCCCCAAAGACCAAATTTTCCTAGTAAATCTTACTTAACACTGTAAACCAAGAAGACATTTTAAGAAAATTTCTAGCATACACTAATGAGCAGCTACAATAATATTCTTACGAAATGGATTCTCAGTCGTAGACCAACAATGACATCAAAAGCGGGAACTTGAAAAATTAACCCATGTTAGCAAACAAAATCAGCCAAAATGTTTTAACCCTCATTCACATCACACACATATTTTCATACAAGACCAGCCTAAAACCAACAATATCCTTCTAGCTCTAACGAAAATAGTGAAAGAAACAGGGGTGAAATGAAATATCACCTGTTCTTGAGCAGCGAACTGGACTTCGAGACTTCAACGGAAAATTTCGACACCATCGGAACTTGAAACGATTTATCCGAAACTCGAATTTTAGTGTATTTCTCTCTGAAAACTGAATTGGTTACGTAGGATCAGAGAAATGCTTCTCCAAAATCTCAAAATTTTCCCCAAAAGTCAGCTACCTAACTCAGTGAAAGAGGGGGTTTATATAGAAAAATTTGGAGTCAAAAATGGGGGAAAACGGAGGGTATTTCTGGGAATTTGTATGGGGAAATTTCAAATTCTTCAGCTGGATAAGCTTGAGGAGCGAGAATTGGTACAAAATCGAACCAATTTCTTGTCGATTTCATGGACTTGAAGCCACCTAGCAGTTTCCAGAAGGTTCTTGAAAACGCCAGCACAACTAGACGGAAGATTCTTGATGAACGTTGAGGATTTCGATGTCATTTGCTACTGTTGTTGCTCGTCGTTGCGAGTTGTAGAGTAGTAGCGTTAGGGTTTCGTCTGGGTCTGTACGAAGGAGGTGAAGAAGATGAAGTGGAGGGGTGTATACGAGGCGCGTCGTTCATTTGGTGCGTTCGTTTCTAAGGAAAAGAAGACGTGTGTGGTGCGTTGAGGGAATATTGGTGGAGAAGTATATGTGAGGTGTGTGTATATTGTTGTGAGCTGATGGGAATAAAGGGAAATTGGGCCGGGTTTGGGTCAGTATGAAGTGGGTTGGGGATTGATAATTGGGGAAATAAGTGTGGTTTAAGTTGCAAAATGTGGCCACTCTTAAATTAAAGGGGTAGCCAAATTGGTAGGAATTAGGAAATATTCGGCTAGGATTTAAATGATTTTAGGGATTTAGGCTATAATAGAAAATAATATGAAGTAATTACAATTGACCTCGAGCTTTAATAAATTTAAACAATTCAAAATAATTATTGTATTTAACAAATAATTAGAGTTTGGGGCTAAAATTGTCCCTTAACTATTAGAGTAGGTTCATTTTGGTCCTTCAAATATAACTCTGAGCATATTTAGTCCCTTAACTTTACTAAAGTGGAGCACTTTTGATCTCCCTAACAAAATCCGTTTAAAAATAATAGTGTTAAACCCATGTGGCACCCACGTGACTTGTAAAATACAAACTCATAGAGGTTAAGTATTAGCTATTATGAGTATATATTTAATTTTGCACGCTCTTAAACACAATTAAGAAGAAATTCGCACACCCTTCACCAAATTACTAGCTACGCCACTGATTTTAAGACCATTTTGTTACTGCAATTAAGAAAATGGTTATTTTTTTCGAGTGGGCAGATTATTGTGTTCTAAAGTATTGTCTTCAAATATAAATAGCTACTACTACATTAATCCTAAAAAATTAAGAAGACAAGAAAGAAAGAAAATGTATATCAATTAAGAAAGAGATAACACTGTCAAATTTACACCGTTAGAAAATTATCCTTTTCGTTAATTTTTAACATTATTATGTTAGGAAGACCAAAAGTGCTTCACTTTAGTAAAGTTAAGGGACTAAATATGCTCAGGATTATATTTGAGGGACCAAAATGAACCTACTCTAATAGTTAAGGGACAATTTTAGCCCTAAACTCAAATAATTACCTCTTTTAAAAAATTATGAAAGTTAATTTATTCAATTAATCTCTCACTTGAATTAATTTAGAGGAAAATCAAATGTTTAAACTTTTAAAAAAGGATTTTCTTACTCTAAAATAGTCTTTTAAGTAAACTTATATAAATTATACATAATTAAATATGAAAAACATAAATCATTATTCAAAAACTATTATAAAGCCGGTTTGGAAAATATTTTATCCCTTTTTACAAAACAATTATTTTAAAATTGTTTAAAATTTAAAACGGCTCAAAATTGATTCGTAATGTGGTGTGTAAAAATCGGGTGTCAATAACTGCCCCTCTCTTTGGGTAGAGTAGATGTAAGGAACCCTGGGCAAAGGAAATTGACGTTCCCAATTTTATCCGACCACAGATTCATCTTCAGGAAGCGATTGGTTCTAGAACGAATTTCAAGGAATTATGAACGAACTCAGGTATCGAGTTTCCTATATATCTCAAGTTACATGAGAATTCAGGCCACTTGTAGTTCAAGATGCTTGATTTTACGCACGATCTTGAAAAAAATTCAAACTATCCCAGTTTCAGAGTACGGAGAGACCGGCAAGCTGGGGGGTAAGGGAATTGGGGGGAGTTAGGAATGCAGCCGAGTTTTCAACGTAGAGCCCACCTACATATCCCAGGACTCAGGGAATCAGGCTGCTTGTAGTTTGACTCAATCGATGGAAAAGGTAATCTTTATGTTAAGACAACCTTTGGCTCGAGATGAGTGACGAATAATTTGAGCTATAGAAATGAGGTTTGAAACCTCTCAGCTATGAATGTGGCATGCTTCACACCCATAGATAAGATTTTACCTGGACATAATTTCCAAGGCTCGAGGTGTATCGTCACCCGGATTTGAAAAGAAGGAATATTGCTTCCAGCGTGAGTTCAGAAAATACCCTGGATGCGAAACTAAGACCCCAAAGATAGGAAATATCCACATGCATTCTGAAAGTGGTGTGGTTTGTTGGTGGTGAAAGTCGTTCCTCAGCTCGCGTCCAAAGAGTTTGATATTCCTCTTCGAACTATGTCCCAGTTCGCTGCTAAGAAAAAGTTCCACGTTGTGATGCGTCCTTTTTGTTGCAGTCCGCACCTGTGGTTTTGCTTTGAGAATTTCATCCTTCTCGGATGCTCCCGACAATATCTCAAAACGAAATTGTTAGTAGTAAAATAATTTTATTCAGGGAGGTAGTCTTTTGCCATACCTCATCCTGGGATTACGTTCGAATCTCGTGTTGTGACGTCCTTTTGATGTGTTTTGTACCTGTTGTTCTGGTTTGAGATTTTCATCCTCTTGGATATTCTCGACAATATTTTGAAACGAAATGGTTAGTAGTAAAGTAGCTCAATAAAGAGAGATAGCATTGTACTTCATTTTTCATGTTTGTTGCTTCTTGAAGAAGATGTTGCCATTTCTTGTCTCAGTCTTAGGAAATAGCGACTTCCATGAAAATAAAATGTGATAGCCATCGCAGCTATCGGATAGGGTTTGCCTTTTGGGCGATCTTGGAATATGGCGACCTTAGTAGTCGTTTGTGATGTAACGGTCTTCATAACCGTTTGCGGTATTCTTTTGAACGTGATAGCCTTCGTGGCTATTGACAGTAATTTTTGTGCATGTCTTCGGGATAAGTCTTGCGCATCATTTGACGCGACTAATAGATAATCCCTGAACTGTCAGGCTTTGGGTGATCTTGCATATCATCTGACTTTGGATAGAGGCAGCTTACAGATGCCTTTTAACTTGTCAACTTCGAGTAATCTTGCATATAATCCGACTTTGGATAGAGGCGGCTTACAGATGTCCTTCGAGTTGCCAGATTTTGGGTAATCCCGCCTTTTTATTCGATCTTAGATATAATGCGACTTACAGATTCCCCTTGAATTGATAGCCTTTGGGTAGTCCTGCACAAGATCAACGTGGATATGTTGTGACTTATAGATAACTCTTGGACTGTCAATTTTTCGTTAGTCTTGCACTTTATCTAATTGTGGATATTATCACGACTTACGCATTACCCTTGAACTTTCAATCTTCAGGGGATCTTGCACACTATTCGGTTTCAGATATCGCTGCGTCTTACAGATAACTCTTAGTCTGTCAAGTTTTGGGCAATGTTGCACACTATCCGGTTTCAGATATCGTTGTGACTTATAAATGACCTTTGGCCTTCTAATTTTGGGGAAATCCAGTTCATCATTCGATTTGGATGACGTCTTACAAATATCCCTCGGACTAATGCAGTATTTGATTATCGAGGGTGACAAGGCCTTTGCCCCACGATCAATTAGAGCTGCATCTTTTGGCGATCGATGCTCTTGTATGTATAAGCATACTTCAGAGTGAGACTTCGTTGTCTCTAATAAGGGTGCATAAATATCCTTGACGTCAGACTCCTTTGTCTCGCGTGATGTTGGATACAGATATGTTGGATGCCAAACTTGGATAATAATAATATCCTCAATGTTAGACTCCTTCGTCTCACGCGATATCGGATATACATATACCAGGCTTGGCATAAAAATAATAAGGAAGCAAATACATCCTTAACGCCAGACTCCTCCGTCTCACACGATATCGGATATAAGTATGTTGGGTGCCAGACTTGGCATAATAATAAGGAAGAAAATACATCATCAATGTCAGACTCCTCCGTCTCATGCGATATCAGATATAAATATTTTGAATGCCATACTTGGCATAACGATAAGGAAGCAAATACATCCTCAACGTCAGACTCCTCCGTCTCACGCCATATCGGATATGAATATGTTGAATGCCAGACTTGGCATAATGATAAAGAAGCAAATACATCCTCAATGTCAGAATCCTCCATCTCTTGCGATATTGGATATAAATATGTTGAATGCCAGGTTAATCTCACCATAGCTCTGTGGGCATCCTTCGTCACTAAATTAGTAAGTCTTCTTCATCCCCAACTTGTCTTCTCCAATGGATTAAACTCACCATTGTTGCCATCTTCTGAAGCTCGAATTTTGTTTGTAGAATTTATTCACGTGTGAGGTTGCATGTTTCGTGGGTTCATTCGGTACATATCCCTTGGCGTTATTTCTCGCATTGTGGTAAGCTTCCTTGCCAATCTCCGGATTTATTTCTTGAAAATACCTCTTTTATTTCATAGCTTGAGCGAGATGTTTTGAGCCCCAATTATTGTCTGTTTCCTCTCAAATTTTGAGCATGTACTCCCGGGACGGTAAGGAACACGTGTGTGTTTTTCATTTTTGGTTTTGGGTTATGAGGCCCACGTGCCCATTTGTGACCCAGATTTCGACCCGATTATATTTATGGCATTATGGGTATCGTTAGTCTTGTTTTGACGTATACATTATTATGTTGATAGTGGTTTCGCAAATTAGAGCTTCTCAGAGTAGTTCAAGCCTGGACAATGTCATTCCCGTAGCTAGTCATCGGATGACAAGTAGGTTATGGCTTTCCCTACCTAGACTTTGTATATATAGGCTATAACTGCATTAATTAGCATCCTTGGGTGGGTTGTATTAGGTTGGTACCCCAGACCTTGTCCGCCTTTCTGTCCGCTTATTTCATACTTTGTTTGTAGTATTCCCATAGTACCGTATATTACCCTTGTGGTCCTGTGCAGCCTCGTATTAACTCTGGATGTCCGCGAGTCCTGATCATAGAGATTTTAGTTTAGGCTGGTTATGACTATTGTAGAGCTGTTGAGCCTGTGCAAGACCGATAGGAAATATTTGTGAGCCATTTTGGGCTACTCTATTATTTGCGAGCATATCATACATGAAAAGGTTTTCCCTGCATGTTTTACTACTAATTTGGTTTCGGGCCTACTATAAATGATTTTATAAACCTTGCATGGCCCTGAGGGGCCGTTTTCAGTAATGTGACTTCAAAAGGGTTTAAAAATGGATTTTATGAAACCTCTCGGAGTAGAGAGGACACTACGATGATTTGATTACTGGTTTTCATCTTGATACTAGGCTTGGCTGGACCATAGCGCTAGACATTATTTTTCTATGGATTTAGACCTGGATACGAGCCGGGAATCCTGTTTAAGGATTTTGACACTTAAGTTCTAATTTAGACTCGAAAATACTCCAGGCACCCTTTTATAAGGGTTATTGAGATTGGACTACTGTTTTAGACCCAGATACGCTCTGGGCACCCTTGATGAGGGTTATTGATACATGACTACTAATTTAGACCTGGGTCAAAGCCGGGCATGTACTATGAGATTCTGAGTTTGAGCTACACTTGAGATTATGCAATTTTGTATGTGGTCGAGGGGTAGACCTCCATGGACCCTGTCGTTCCTGGGCCACAGGCTATGGACCAATGCAGGAGGGGGAGGGAGTGTACGGTGTGGGAGAGGTACACGGAAAAAAGCCTTCCATGGATTCTGCCTCTATTGGTCCTTATAGGTACCGGAGGGGGTAACATATGGGGCACTATTACATCAAGTTCATCATTATCATGCATATTTCACTCGGATTCAACCCTTGTTCGTTGTGTGTTCAGTGTACACTCCATTTATATGGGCGGCCGGAGGGTTTGTTTTCACTTGATTGCGTTCCTCGGTTGTATGGGCGATCATTGGGACTGTAGGTATATTATATTACTCCTATCATTTCATAGAGCTAGTTATGGTCCTTGGTTCTTGAGAATTGGTGAGTTTTAGCCTGTTGAGGCTCCGAGTTTTGGGCTTGAGTATTGAGGGGCTAATGAGTCCTATATCTTTGAGGCTCCATCGTGTGTCCTACTGAGCGGTTGTGATTTATCGGACGTTGTTCCTTATCTTGATTCTGAGTAGAACCCTTGGTTCTGGTGGTTTAGTTATTCCATTCTAGGTTGTAAGTTGTGAGATAGATCCCAGTTCATGCTTATCTTGAGAGTTGGGGTTTTTAGTATATTTTTGTTACTTTTATGGCTTCTAGTTGATTATGTTGGGTTGGTTTCCTTCTTTCCCTTTTTACTTGAGGTTATCGGTATACCGACATATTCCTGTTTCTCTCTCTCTTTATTTATACTATTGTTGTAGGGATCCCAGGTGCGTCCCTCTTTCTTACACATGTGTTTAGTGTTATGTATATTTTCTTTGCTAGCATTGTTTGTTTATAACTCTTGGTTGCCTATTCTCTGTGCTAGTTCCTTGTGCTTCCTCTATTGTTCTCTGTGACCACTTTCTAGCTATCTGCTATATTACTATTTTTATATCTTATATGCGCTCAGTCGGCCGATGATGCCTACTGAGTACCCTTTGTCTTGGTGCTCATACTACACTTCTGCATCTTTCTGGTGCAGATATTAGTTGAGCTTTCATTGTTGATCGCATTGGAGACTCGTGCGGCTTTTGGACATTCGAGACTAGGGTGAGCGCCTGAAGGTCGGGGCTTGACCACATCTCATCTTTTGGCACAGTTGCTCCTTGTACTTTCAGAGACAGATTTATACTGTAATTTGTTACTTCAAGCACTTGTATTCTATTAGAAGCTTCTGCACTGTCGATACCAAGTCTTGGGGTTGGTGTAGTATCATTTGTATATATATATATATATTTTGGGTTGTTGCTTCCGCGTTGTCTTATCTTTATATTCGGCTTCCGCTTATTTCTTTTCGAAACGTTCTCGTAATTCTCTTTAACTAGACATTTCCTTACCCAAGGCATTTCTGGTTCCCTGAACCTGCCCCAACAATCTAGTCCCTAGATTCTACCTTTACACATCACAGAACAATCATTAGCAATCCAAAATATGGCAATTCATCATCCCTAGCCCTATCAATTTCTATTTCAATCCAGCCAACCATAGTACTCCTCCAGACTCCATGCCCGAAGGCCTAGACATGGTTTCTCCTTTCTGCCTATACAACAATATGAAAATAAAAGCAGGTCAAATCTACTCAATGAAAGAAAACCTAGCCTACCTGGATGCCAAGCAGTTGCACCACGCATATTCTGACTCCGTGAAGGTGTTTATTGACGGATGACAAGCCCAAAATCCATGGTTTCACATCCTTTAGCCAGAATCTCCCCTCTCTATAGCTCCCAAGCCTTGGAGCAGCCTAAGAGGGTTCTTGGAGTAACCCTTATCTGTTTTAGGGGCTGAGAGGAGAGAATGAAATTATAAACCCATTTCTGGGTTTTTTTGGTCATGTCCTTTTGCTATAGCAGCCTAAATACCGCTATAGCGGCACCGCCGTAGCGGAAGCCACCGCTATAGTAGGTTGACTGCCTTTGATTTCCGCTATAGTAAGAATTTCTCCACTATAGCGGTTATTGCTATAGCACAGTGTCAACTGCTATAGCAGTTGACACAAATCAGAACCTCAGAAAATCCCCCAAAATGGCCCATTTCACAACACACTTCAAATCTTGCCGTTTTGAACTAACCCTTTCACATCAACTTTGATATCGGGAGTTTCACTCACACTAATTCACTTCCAAAATGTCCTACGGACTCCTTAATGTCTTAGATAATAGAAAATCTTTCTCAAACTTAAACATTTTACCCAATCCCTTCTCGGATTTCCCTAGACCTTACCTTGCTCAGAATTTGTCCGAGACTAGCCTAGCCTAAAATTTCCAACTCTCCAACCCGAAAGTTTTCTAACCTGTTTCTTTGCATGAATAGCTCATTCATAATGAGGTGCCTATTTAATAACGATTGAATAGGTCATTACATGTAGGTAGACTTATTATTACTCTTTTGCGATACTGGTTCCTTTTGTGATTACCTATGAGATGGATTATTGAGGGTCGTTTTGGTTATAATGGGTTCCCTTGATAAAGTTGTACTTGGGCTACTGATTGATAGTTTCATGAATTGAGGTTAGCATGTTTAGTATGGGTTGATTATGATTCTTGTTTTCGAGCATGTTATTGTTATCCTTCTTCCTTCTCTCCTTTTTTCACTTAAGGTTATTGATATACCACCTATTTTCTAAATCTCTTCTTATATATTGCTATTGCGAGGATCCCAGGTGCATTATTTTCTTTCACCTATGTATGTGATGTATTTATATCTAGTAGGTAACCAAGCATGTTGTTTGCTTCTTGTATCCTTCTTTGCTATCTTCTGTGTACCTATTCGTTGTTTCCATGACTATTTGCTTGTTTTCTACTATATTACTGTCTTGATATCTTATATATGCTCAGTCGGCCTATGATGCTTACTAGGTACCCATTGCTTAGCAATTGGTACTCATACTACACTTATGCATCTTCTGGTGCATATCCTAGTGTGGGCCATTGCCATTAGCTCGTGGAGACTCGTGCAAGGAGCTTTTGGACCATTCTGGACTGAGGGTGAGCTCTTGGCGTCCGGAGCTTAGCTTTTAGTTATATTTTGTATCGTGTATTCTATTACTATTCGTAGACATCTATATTTATTATTTTGGATCTTTTCTACTCCGCTGATGTATTTCTAGCTCTATATTATGATACCAGGTTTTGGGGTGTGTCATAGCTTCCGCATATATTATGTCTATTCATGTTATCTAATTTCTTCACGTGTTTCCTTTGCTTCCGCATATTTATCCTGTTCTTCTTCCTAATTGTTAGCTATACTAACCATTCTTGGCTACAGGGTTTGGTTTGCCTACTGGGGGGTTGTAGGTGTCATCATGACCGAGAAATGGGGTCATGATATGTAGATGTAAATGTTCATCTCTTGTATAACAAGACTTGTGTGCTACTTGTTTATTGCCTTATATGAACTATTGGGAGCAAATGTTTTCTTTATAGAGCTATTGATAGGGGCCTTGCTTGCCTACGGCCTAACTTTAAGTCGAGTTATACTTGTTTATTTTCTTGATTGTGTGTGACTGCTATGCGTCATTGGCAAATGATTCAGTAGGACCAACTCAGGACTAAGTTTTTGCATCAAATGCTAGTTGCACTCCTCGAGTGTGGGGCGTGACACGTGCTACCTATCTCCACAAGTCACAAACATCATAACAAGTCTATGTGGAGGGTCAAAAGAGGGAAAAGGAGAAAAATACACAAAATGACCTTGTGGACCGTTACATTATTAAAATGGCGAGGTTACTATTTTATAAAGAAGATGGGATAAAATAATTTCATGACACATCCCAAACCATTTGATATCCTTGCTTAAGAAAGAGAATCCAAATTTGTTATTTTCTTTAATTGTTATCTCCTTCTTCCTTTTCAATCCTTTGTATATTTGTGCAATTTCTCAAACCAATGTATCCCTCTGATTTTTCAAAGCTTTCCTTAGTAAAGTAATGTATGTGTTATTAAAAATTTTCTGGTCTCAGATTTTTTTGATGCCTAAGAAGATTTTGAAGAAAGTTGAAGCAATATGCAGACAATTTCTCTGGACGGGTGAGGTTCAAGCAAAAAGGAAGGCTCTAATTTCTTGGGATACACTTTGTCTACCCAAAGCAGCAGGTGGCCTCAACATTACAGATATCTACATATGGAATAAGGCAGCCATACTCTAACACTCGTGGAACCTCAATGAGAAAAAAGATAAACTGTGGATACTTTGGGTACATGCATATAATCTGAAAGGAAAGAAACCATGGGAGGTAGTGGCTAAACAAGCATCTTGGATAGTTCGGAAGATCCTCCAAGCTCCTCAATGGTTAGAATATGTTGGTCTGGACATTGATGCTTCTATGACAGAGGAGTTCTCCATACACTCAACCTACAAAAAACTCAGAGGTCAGTTATCAAAGGTGGTCTGGAGAAGGCTTATCTGCAACAACAAAGGGGCTCCCATGTGGATCTTTATCCTGTATCTAGCAATCCATAAGAGACTCTATACTAGGGATAGACTTGCCAAATGGGGAATATCAAATGAGGTGATTTTCCCAATGTGTGAACAGGAGATAGAAGACCATCAGCACCTGTTTTCAAGTGTACTGTGATGGGTGCAATCTGGCAAAAACTCTTGCACTGGCTGGGATACAACAGAGGTGGCCTGAACTGGGATGCAGAGGTAAGTTGGGCTACGCAACATGCTCATAGGAAGGATTATAATGCAGATTTATATAGAATAACACTAGCAGCAGTGGTATACCATGTATGGGTAGAGAGGTATCATTGAATTTTTCAAAACAAGCGGAAGACTATTTAGGTTATTATCAGGCACATCATTCAAGAGATACATTGTAGAGGTAGCATAGACACTCGTTTAGCAGGCAGACTGTTAAGAGATAATTTTTATCCTTAGTTGATCATAGCATAGATAATAGAAGTTAGCAGTAGATCGAGCTAGAGGTTGGGACTTATGTCCAACCCAGAGCTCCACCCATTGTACATATTTCTATATCTGGTAATGAAGTTACGATTACCAAAAAAAATGGAAAAGCTATTGCTATAGTATTTTAAAAAAAATTAGTATACATGTATTGTCACTGCCCGATTTCTCAGTTCATGATGGCACCTACAACCCCCCAGCAGGTGAACCAATTCTCGTAGCCCAGAACGGTTAGTAATGGGATACTACCTAATCAATACGCACAAGAGGAGATAGCTTGGATTAGAGAGTTTCGAGGTTTGCCTTACGAGAAAGGCTATGATTATGATGATCTATGTATCCATCCAGAAATGGACCTGCCATAAGGGTTTAAGGTTCCCAAGTTTGAGACCTTCAATGGTGTCGGGAATCCTGAAGCCCATCTAAAAAGCAACTGCGACCATATGGTCGGTGCCCGGAAGAACGATGCTCAATTAATGAGGCTTTTCAGTCGAAGTCTGAGCGGAGAGGCTTTAGAATGGTTCACCTCTCAAGAACTGAAGAAATATTCCATATGTAGTGACCTAGCCCAAGACTTTTCTCAATGGTTTTCATACAATGTGGAAGTCGTCCCAGATCGATACTCTCCAGGGAACATCAGGAAAAAATCAAACAAAGACTTTAGGGACTATGCCTATCGATGGAGAAAGGAGGCGGCGAGAGTTCGGCCTCCCATGACAGAAGAAGAGATAAGCACAGTGTTTATGCGCGCTCAAGAGTCAAAATTTTAAGACAAGATGATATCAGCGGTTAAAGCCAAGTTTGCTGACCTAGTTAAGATTGGTGAAATTGTAGAAGAAGGTCTCCATAGCGGCAATATTACAAAGGCTTCAGCCTCCTCAGGATCGGCAGGATTTCCCCGAAAGAAGAGAGAAGAGGTGTCTTCGATATCTTCCAGTCCTAGCACGAAACCAAAGAAGACCTTTGGAGCCAACCATAAAAAATCACTTGTTCCAACAACCCCTCCCCCAGCACCACAAAACCCTCAATCGATTTTATATACTCAACCTATTTACCAAGCTCCACAACCAAATATGCAACCCATATACCAAGCTCCACAACCAAATGTGCAACCCACTTACCAAGCTCCTCCCCAAAACTTTCAAGTGTATCAAAAGGTTCCCGAAAACCAAAATAATCGCCAGGTTCCTCCTCCTACTAACATCAATCTCCCTCGTCCAAATCTAGAAAAGAAAGTTCCTCAAACTTTTACCCAACTAGACAAAACTAGAACCCAATTGTATGAGAGATTGAAAGATGATGGATTTATTCAGCCCATTCTGCACAAACCAGACAACACCGATTCTCATTTCTTTAAAGCCGATCGACATTGTGCTTACCACTCTGGAGGTGTCAGACACAGTATTAAAGATTGCATTAACTTGCGGCATAAGATTCAGGACTTGATTAATCAAAGGGTGGTCACTTTGCAAACAACGCCACCCAATGTTAACAACAACCCACGTCCAAATCAAGGAGGAGCCGCTATGAATATAATCGAGATAGAAAAAAATTGGGTCGCGAGTAAGTCCATAGTGCCAGCCAGTCCTGAAAGTCTAGAAGAGTTGGAGAAGTCTATGGCTGCCCTGAGTATCGTGGAGAAGCCGCAATTCATTGTGTTTGCAGCACCTCAGCAAGCTTTTGCTTTGGTACCAGCAGAAAAAGAGTTCATAGTTGAGGGCGCCACAACCCATGGTATAACAAGATCAGAAAGATGTTATATCCTCGATGATTTAGCGAATGATACTTACAAAAAGGATCTGCAGAATAGGCTAATCATTGAAGGTGAAGCAGAAGAATTCTGGAGAAGAATGCAGTCAAAGGAGTACTCCATTGTGAAGCATTTGGAGAAGATCCCCGCCCAGATTTCTATTTGGGCATTACTCATGAGTTCCCAGTACCATAGATAGGCATTGCTTAGAGTCTTGAACGAAGCTTATGTGCCGATGTGTACTAGTGTGAAGAATCTGACCGCCATAGTAAGCCAAGTCTTGGGGGGTCACCGCATTTGCTTTAGTGACGATGAGTTTTCTTTCGAAGGCATGATGCACAACAAAGCCTTGCATGTCACTATCAAGAGTCAAGAGAAGATTATGAACAGGGTATTGGTCGATGATGGATCAGGAATGAAAATCTGTCCATTGTCCACACTTACCCAGTTGGAGTATGATCTAGGAAAGATTCTCCAGAGCAGGGTCAACGTGAGAGCTTTCGATAAAGGTCAAAGGGACACTATCAGAGAAGTTAGCTTGTACATCCAAATGGGACCTGCCAAGTTCCATACTAAATTTCAAGTCATGGATATTACCACCAGTTATAACTTGCTTCTGGTCAGGCCATGGATCCACGGAGCCGGAGCTATACCATCAACCTTGCACCATATGGTGAAGTTCATTTGGGAAGAACATGAGGTGGTGATCCACGGAGAAGGAAGTCATTTGAGCCGTCCTAATGGTTATGTCCCCATGATTAAAGAAGTCCCTGGAGGAAGCTATTTCTACACAGTAGAGATCATCAATGCCACTGGAGAAGATCTTGCTCCTCAAATTCCCATCCCACCCATCTATAAGATGCTTGCAACTACGATGCTGAGGAGTGGATATGAGTCAGGCTTTGGGTTGGGAAAGAATTCTGATGGTATGACAGAGCCTTTAAGAATCCCTGGACAATTGACCAGGCATGGACTAGGGTATGTGGTCTGAGAGGACAAGGCGAGAGTTGAAGAAAAAAAGCAGTTAGGACTGCCTAAGCCACTTCCTCACTTATATCAGTCATTCTTAGTGTGTATCGATCCCCCAAGTGACAAGTTAGAAGATGGAATAGGAGATCTGTTCGAGGAATGTGATGCTATAATAGAAGAAACCCCTGAGGCACCCATGATTAGGGATGCCAGGCCCGGTGAAAAGCTACATAATTGGGTCGCAAATCCCCTTGTGACTCTTCACTCGGCTAGGTAGACAAAGATTCTATTTTATGAAAAATCAGTGATGGTCCGGATGAGGCTCCACGACCCACCCTTTATGTTTTAATATTTCTCGTACTATTTACTGCTTTTCAAAAGGCATGAACCTACATTCATGTGGGTTATAGCCATAGTTTGTAAATATTTTCGAATTTCAATGAAAGCCTCCTTATTTTAAAAATATTTACTGTTCAAGATTTGCTTATATTTACTTGTTATTATCTAACCCATTTTGTTTTGGTTTCAGTAATAATAAGTTAAAACCTGCCACTGTCATGTCATGTCAAGAGCTTAACAAATAAACTAAGCTAGATGACGATGATTTTGAGGAATGTGACGAAGAAACTATGGTTCCTGAAGAATTAACAGAGGAATTAAAAGACTTTGAGAACCGAGAAAGGCCCAACCTAGAGGAAATCGACATGGCCAATCTGGGAGATGGCCAAGAGGTCAAAGAAACCAGAATTAGTGTCCATCTGACAGAAGAACAGAAAACATAACTCATCAAATTACTCCGAGAGTACATCAACATATTTTCTTAGGCTTACAGTGACATGCCAGGACTGAGCACAGACATAGTCTCTCACAAGTTGCCCATCAATCCAGGGTTTGATCCGATCAAGAAAAATACTCAAAAGTTCAAACCTGATCTGAGCCTGAGAATCAAGGAAGAAGTCACTAAACAGATACAATCGGGGGTAGTAGAGGTCACAATGTATCCGACTTGGTTAGCTAACATTGTCCCAGTTCCCAAGAAAGATGGGAAAATCAGAATTTGTGTCGACTATCAGGATTTGAACAAGGCCAGTCCCAAGGATAACTTTCCATTGCCCAATATCCATATCCTTATTGATAACTGCGCGAAGAATGAATGCAATCATTTATGGATTGTTTTGCTGGGTACCACCAGATTTTAATGGACGAAGAAGATGCAGAGAAAATGGCTTTCATCACACCTTGGGGCATTTGTCATTACCGGGTGATGGTGTTCAGCCTTAAGAATGCGGGTGCCACTTATATGCGAGCCATGACGATCATATTCCATGACATGATTCACAAAGAAATTGAAATGTATGTGGATTATGTGATTATTAAGTCCTGCGAGAGTTTGGATCACCTGACCCATTTAAGGAGGTTCTTTGATTGGCTAAGAAAGTATAATCTAAAACTAAACCCCACCAAATATGCTTTTGGGGTGCCAGCTGGCAAACTGTTGGGCTTCATAGTCAGTAGAAGAGGCATCGAGTTCGATCCCTAAAAAATCAAAGCAATTCAGGAGTTTTCTCCCCCAAAGACCAAGAAAGAAGTCATGAGTTTCTTGGGAAGGCTAAATTATATTAGCCGGTTCATAGCCTAGTCAACGGTTATTTGCGAACCTATCTTCAAGTTGCTAAAAAAAATGCGCCAACTAGTTGGACAGAGGAGTTTCAACAAGCGTTTTATCATATCAAGAACTACTTGTCCAGTCCACCAGTATTGGTCCCTCCAAGAGAAGGAAGTCCATTGTTGCTGTATCTATCAGTCTCAAAAAACTCCTTTGGTTACGTCCTGGGGCAACATGATGAAAGCAGAAAGAATGAACGAGTGATTTATTACTTGAGCAAGAAATTCACCCCATATGAGGCTCGTTATACTTTGCTAGAAAGGACATGTTGTGCCTTGACCTGGGTTACCCAGAAATTGAGACATTATTTGTCATCTTACATGACGTATCTCATTTCCAGAATGAACCCCCTGAGGTACATATTCCAAAAGGCCATGCTTACGGGGAAATTGGCTAAGTGGCAAATGTTGCTAAGTGAGTTTGACATTGTATATGTGACTGAGAAAGCAATCAAAGGACAGGCCTTAGCGGATCACTTAGCGGAAAATCTGGTTGATGATGATTATGATCCACTCCAAACTTACTTCCCAGATGAAGAGATTCTGTTCATAGGAGAAGATATCGCAGAAGTATACCCCAGTTGGAGATTGTTCTTTGATGGAGCGGTCAATTTCAAAGGTTTAGGCATCGGAGCAGTCTTGGTATCAGAAACTAGTCAGCACTACCCGGTGACAGCCAAACTCCATTTTCCATGCACCAACAACATGGCCGAGTATGAAGCTTGTATTCTAGGTATTCAGTTAGCTATTGATATGGATATCCGAGAACTCTTGGTTATTGGTGATTCTGATTTGTTAATTCACCAAGTACAAGGCGAGTGGGCTGTGAAAACCCCAAGATTATGTCATATGTTAAGTTGGTACAAAGTTTGTGCAAGAGGTTCCGAAAGATTGAGTTCAAGCATACGCCGAGAATTCAAAATGAATTTTTTGATGCTTTGGAAACCATATCTTCCATGATTCAGCACTCCGATTAGAATTACATCAATCCGTTGGTGATAGGTTTGAAAGAGCAACCTGCACATTATGCTCAAGTTGAAGCAGAATTGGATGGAAAACTATGGTATTATGATATCAAGAGGTATCTAGAAGTCGGATCCTACCTCGAGGATGTGACTGCCAACCAAAAGAAAACCATCCCCCGAATGGCCAACAACCTTTTCCTAAATGGAGAAACCCTGTATAGGAGGACTCCAGATCTCAGATTCTTAAGATGTGTTGACTTGACTGAAGCCACAAGGTTGCTAGAAGAAGTACATGCTAGAGTATGTGGGCCTCATATGAATGGGTTCACCCCAGCTAAGAAGATCTTACGAGCTGGATACTTTTGAATGACCATGGAAAATAACTGTAGCAAGTTCGTACAGAAATGTCACAAGTGCCAGATCTACGGAGATTTGATTCAAGTGCCACCTAGCGAACTTCATGTTATGAGCGCACCTTAGCCTTTTGTAGCCTGGGGCATGGACGTCATTGGTCCCATCGAACCAACTACCTTAAATGGACACAGATTCATCTTGGTAGCCATTGATTATTTTACCAAATGGGTGGAAGCTGCTTCTTACAAATCCGTAACCAAGAAGGTTGTAGCTGACTTTGTCAAATATAATTTGATTTGCCGATTCGTAATCCCCGAGTCAATCATCATGGACAATGGAGCAAATCTGAATAGTCACTTGATGAGAGAAATATGTGAGCAATTCAAAATCACTTACCAAAATTCAACTGCATACCGTCCACAAATGAATGGAGTTGTGGAAGCTGCCAACAAGAACATCAAGAAGATTTTGAGAAAGATGATTGATAATCATTGATCCTAGCACAAAATGTTGCCTTATGCTTTGTTGGGATATCAGACGACCGTCAAGACCTCAACCGAAGCAACTCCCTATGTGTTGGTGTATGGTTCGAAAGTAGTGAGACCCGCTGAAGTCAAAATACCAACCCTTAGGATCATTCAAGAAGCTGGACTGAGCAATGAGGATTGGGTTCGCGCTCGTCACGAGCAACTCATGTTGATTAACGAGAAAAGAATGAGCGCCGAATGCCATAGACAGTTGTACTAACAATAAATGATTCATGCATTCAACAAAAGAGTAAGAGCTCGCATGTTCGCCATAGGAAATTTGGTCCTTAAGCGTATTTTCCCTCACCAGGAGGAGTACAAAGGGAAATTTGCACCTAATTGGCAAGGCCCGTATGTTGTCCAAAAAGTGTTATTCGGAGGAGCCTTGATTCTGTCTGAGATGGATGGTCAAGTGTGGACTAAGCCGATCAACTCTGATGCTGTGAAGAGATACTACGCCTAAAGATGGTTTTTCTTTCATTTCTTTCCCTGTAATCGCATTTTCTGATTGAAATCATTTCTATGCTTAGTAAAAGCTTAAAATATCCCTTATCCTCCATGTACGAACTACGTTTGACCTGAATTCTCAAGAATGAGCTACGTAAGTGGCCTGTGTCGGCTTCGGTCAACCCCTGAGGAAAATTTATCTTTTCTCCTCTTTTTTTTGAACTATGTCTGACCTGAATTCTCAAGAATGAGATACGTAGGCGGCCTTTGTCGGCTTCGATCACCCCTTTATTTATTTCCAATATTCTCCCGCTATAAGTGTGGGAACTACGTTTGACCTGATTTCTACCTCAACGGGATACAGAGCCATAACGGCTCGGTCATATCACCAAGGAAAAGGAAACTGAGGCAGAATTTTTGAGAAAGAAATCTCAAAAATTCAGAAGGCGAAGATTGTCCTCCAAGCAAAGCGGAATACAAAATGCGCCGAAGAACAACCAAAGTGAATATCGATAAAGAATCTCGTAATCCCCACAGAGTCTCAAGTCTCTTGCCAATGGAATGAGATTCATCATGAAACCTTTAACTGGGACAAAATTTTTGAGGAAGACTTCAAAATTTCCGCCAAGATTCATTCAAGAGTTCAGAACTGAACTCCAAAAAGTTCCCCAGCACCAAGAGGTTAGAGACTACTTCAAAATCCCCAGTCTAAGGTGGATTAATCAGTAGCTATAACAGATTTTTGAAAATATTTCGAACTCCCCAACTAGGATGATAGAGGATCTCCAACATCCACCAACAGTATGTCATAAAAATCAAGGCCTCGAGTAAAGGACATTCGTTAAGCCGACACATGACATGACGGACAGAGACCTTTTAAAACTATCCTTTTTCAAAATTCTTTGAAGAACTTCTTTGAAAAATCCTTACAAACATATTAATGTTACTCCTTTATAAATTGACTTTATCTTATGTCTATCGTGACCCGGGGAGTCGAGGACGATGAGCACCCGAGAATGGAAAGCACCTAGAAAAGACAAAGCAAGGAGCAGAAGATCGAATGAGGTCAATACAGATTATTTTCACCAAAAAACTAACGATTTTTATGTGGATGCAGGTTGTCCTAAAAAGTATGTTAAAAATTGGTGAAAGCCTTTTGTTATCCAACGCGTTCAAAAAAATTCAACAAGACCAGACGCCCCAAATTTGGCAATAAAAGCGAAAAGGGTGGGAAGGAGCCAAAGAGGCAAAAGTCCCTGGAACGGGAAAAACTTCTTGTAGTTTTCAAGAGCTACTAAATAAAAAGAGATCGACAACATCCTCGAATCCCCAAGAGAATCAGGACATTTTGGGTCAACTTTAAAATTAGGACATCAAATGAGAGATCAACGACATTCTCCATCAATTCCCAGCAAGCCAAGAATCACCACGAACGAAAGATGTTCAAAAATGGTACTTGTGGCTGTCCCTAGAAATGGACATGACCACTTTATTCACATTTAAAACAAAAGTTATTTTGATTACCTTCATAATGTTGTCTTTAAAAAATTTCAAATTTTGACTGAGGTCGCTAGTAAAAGCAACGTTGTGTCTACTAACTGTTTGCCTTGAGCGCAGGTACACACAAAGGAGTCAACATGACAACATAAAAACCAAAGGTGATGTTTTCTGCGACTGCTACATATGCCATTACGTGATCATCTACATCATTATCATATTTGCATGTCAAGAGGACCATGCCAAAAAAGGGCCATATCATATCTGCATGTTGAGAGGACCATGTGAAGAGGACCATATCATATTTGCATGTCGAGAGGACCATGTCAAGAGGACCATCATCATCATTATTAAAATACCGCAGATACATTTGTTGCAAGTATTATGTCCTCTACCGTCCGGTTTTAAGGAGGATGACATTCAGAGGCATCCTTAAGTTGCACTGGCTGCGCGGGATCGACCCAAGAGCATATCTATATCCGATATCACGTTAAATGGAGGATTCCGACGTTGAGGATGTATTTTTTGTGCCATGTCATGGTTGTGTTTCTCCTCTGTAGACCTCAGTTCTCTCTCCTTCTCCTCGTAATGGTCCACCTCAGGGCTTTTCTGGAGAATAGGGTATGGTTGTACCATAGCGTGGAAAGTGGTTGATGGCATGTTTTGCACAGGCGGGGGTTGGACATGTGGAATGGCATTTGGATATGTAAGGGTTAGTTATGTGGGTTGGTGACATTGGGATGGTTATTCTAGGAATTATAAGTGTTTAGTGGCGTGTTCTGGTAATTCAGAGGGAGGTTTTGTGAGAGGTAGGCACTTGGGTTGTTGTTCTAGTTAGTGTGCTGGATAGGAGGAGTGTGGGCTTGGTACAGGGTCCTGATGTGGGAAGGGTTATTGGAGGGAGGTTCGTTGGAAGGTCTGGGGATAGAATAGGAAGGGATATTTCCTGGTAGGTTTTCAGGCAATGGAGAGTTGAGTGGAGGAATGTGGAGCGGGGGCTGAAGGTTACCCAAAGCTGGAGTGTTGGTAGCAATATCTAAGCTAGCCATATCTTTGGCTTTCTGTACTTCCTCTTGCATCTTTTCAAATTTTCTTGTAAGCTCTGCAATCATTTTGCTTTGTTCAGTGATAACATTGTCTCTCAGAGCCAAAGCATTCTCTTCTTCACTATCAGTCATTTTCCCTTTAGGTGTGCCTTTGAGCGGGTGAAGTAAGGATGTTCGGCCAGTTTCGTCAATGCAGATTAGTTTTTGTTACCTGTTGAAGTAAAAACAACTCAAAGGCCAATATGTTAGATCCCGTTGGTGATAGATGATACAAGATATCCGACAGAAAATAAACACATAAGTATTGCTTTAAACACATAAAAGTTGTCTTTCGTCAAGGCAAATTGATCCACGGGTAATTTGACTCGAGGGTTCAATGGACAGGAATTTCCCCATTGATTTTGGATAAGGGGATTTTATCAGGAAGGTTGAAGTGGGGAAATGGAAATTTCTTAAAGATAGGGGTCGGGCCTTGAAAGGCTGCCTACGTATCTCACGAAGCAGAATTCAGGCCCTACGTAATTCGAATTGGTAAAGGATAGATTTTCTTTTTTTTTCATTTCATCCACTATCTTTGATTACAAAGGGGAAAGTAAAAACAACATAAAGGAAATGACTAAAAACTAAAATTTTGCTACTCTTAAAGCTTCATTTGGATAGTGGCGGGTCTTCTGAACTCCTCTTGATCTTCTTCTTTAAGGATGATAAGGTGGGAACTCCAGCTCGATCTTCCCTGTGTCAATGAGATATTCCTAGTCAACTCAAAAGTGGCGGCAAGTCTCGATGTCATGGCCCCATATCCCTGCGTGATAGAGGCAAATCTCTTTTCTTTGGCACCAAGCCCTAGACATCTTACCTGGCTTCCTTTCCACGGGCTCCAAAATCTTGGCTTGAACCAACTTAGCATAGATCTCATAGTAGGTGTCTTTAAAGACGATGAAATTGTAGCGGTGAATTGTCACATCCTCGGTGATTGGCATGCCGGGACCAACTTGGTCGCATGCGAGGATAGTTCTGGGACCCCACAAGTGACTTATCTGTCCATTGGTGATCATGTGATAAACTTTGGCTCTCAAGGCATTGCATTCATCAGTGGTATGCCCTCTTTGACGTGGATGATAGGCACATTATTGTGTGCATTCTGAGGGTGAAACTCGTATCCCTTAAATTGATCGGGATGGAGAACTCCTATAGCTATCAGCGTTTCATAGAATTCTGAACAGAGGACCACTTTTAGATTTCTGGCGTACTCTCGAGAGTGAACTTTGAGAGTGATAGTCTCTCCTCCTGGCCTGAATTTGGTCGGCCATACAGAATCACTCTTGACCTTGGTCCAATGGATGATTCCTGTGTCAGGGAGTTGAATTTTTCCATAAATGTTTTTTGTCCAGAGTGGACCTCACGAGTACTTGCGCATTTTCTTCAAATTCCTCAATTATCCTCTCTTTTCCTTTGTTGATCTGTTTCAACCCTCCATTTATGTCCCCAAATCCCACGATAATATCCTCGAGTTCCAAATCAAAGCTATTTTTTGGTTCGGTCTTAGACGTGCTCAGTATTTGATCAATTACGACAATCCTTTCTTTGGCTTTGGCGGTCTGCTCCTCCACCTCTTTGGACTTTGCCATGGCAAACTCCATTAGTCGATCGACTTACTCATGTTTTTTCTGAACCTCCTCCATTTCCTCTTAAATCCTTAGTTTTCTCTCCCGCATGATTGCAACTTCCATTTCAGCCTTTCCTGAAAGAATTGAAATTTTTTAGAAGGCTTCAGGATTTTTTGGAGAAACTTGAAGGACTTGGAGTATTTTGGTCGGACTTTATATAGAGGGCTTATACTTTTTCCTACGGGGTTCTAAAAATCTTTAAGAGATAGAAGTGTATCAATTTACTCTTGATTCCAGCAACACACGTAGCACATAAAGCAATTATAACACATAAAAATGTATAATAGAGCACGTATCCTAATTTGGTGACCTTTTTGTGCCAAAGGTAGGTCTAGCATTTTAAAAGACGTATATATGTCGTATAGAATTATTTCATTGCCCCCAAAATAGATATATATATATAATCAAAATTTCCTGGTAAGGGATACAAGCAAGACAAAAGGGGGATACAAAAGGGAAAATAGCATAAGATAAGCCCGTGCAAGGGCAAAATAAAGCAAATCCACGCAAGGGTATTCTAATGAAATACATAGGAAATAAAAACCCATGCAGGGGATTTTTTAGGTAAAGCAATATATAAAGATAAACCCACGCAGGGTGACACTAAGGTGCTTCTGATGATGATCCTTTCTCCATTCGTCCTTTTTTGAACTTTTCTGCGACCTCTCGAAGCTCGAATGATGCTTTCCAATACTCAGTCTCGACTTCAAGTGACCTCCATTCTCTTGGTAACTCAGCAAAGCCCAGGTATTGTTTAGTCATAGTGGAGAATACTTTGTCCACTCCCATTTTCATACTATCAAGTTCTTGGGTGAGATCATCAATGGTGCATCGATCTCTTGCACGTTCCGACTTAACCTGAGCTAACTCTTCTTGAAGTTCTTGAAGTTGGAGGTGAATTCTGGATCTTGAACCAATTTGAGGCTTGTTTTAAGCCACACCTTGCAAGTCTCTTTCTAGCCAATCCCTGTAACCCTCAGTGCACCCGGCTTTGTACCTATATGCAGCGAGTCCTATGGTGGTTTTCTCTTTGATGCTCTTTCTCCAGCTTTTGAAGATTTCTTCCGCTAGCGGGGTTTTTTCATCTCCGTAATCAATGACATAGACTCCCATATGACCAGTTTCAAACTCAGTTTGCATTCTTCCAAACTGTCTCAAGACCCTTTAGGGGAAATAGGGTCTAATTTCTCGAATCCCGAGGATTGGCAAGAAAGGCATTCCTTTGCATTTTTCACTTCCTTTTATTTGAAAAGAAAAAGCAACTTCATTTTTGAAACGGTTTTGACTTGAATTAAATTCCAAAACTTTAAAAATTCTCAAACTTAATTAAAATAGAGTCGCCACTTAATTTTTTAGGAAAAAACAAGAAAACCTTTAAAAAGATATTCAAAAGATTTAAAACAGATAAAAACTTTTTGATTTTAAGAACTCCGGGTAAGAAGTTTATATTAACATTTCGAGAAGGGTTTTAAGGCACTCAAAACGTCCACTAACACGCGGTTATCCGACTATTTTTCTAACTTATTCTTATTTGACAAACTTTTCAAATCATAGAAATTTAACGACTAAGTAAGGAAAAGTTTTTTCATTATATGAAAGTATTTGTTTGTGGAAAAAAGAACCAAGTTCTCAAAAAATTGTTTTGAACGAGTTGAGACATGATAAATAATTTATAAAATAATCATGACACTCCGAAGAAAAAATTAACTAAGTTCATAAAATGTTAGTGTTTACAAAGTCCAAATTAATACAAAACAGAGTTAAACTAAAGGAAATTGAGAAGTTGGGTTTAGGAACTTAGGCCCAACCCCCTACTAAATGTCCGTATCAGACTACCAATATTCGGGTTAAGCCCATTTAATCTTCATTTTCAATAGCCGTCCCTGTATATTAGCTTCCTTTTCTTTTGTGTGGCACTTAGGCCACACTTATCCTTTCTTCAAATTCCAACCCCTTTTTGGGGGCCTTAGAGGTTAAGACTCAAAATTGTTGGGTTTGAACCCACATACAGAACATGAGGGGAAATCCGGGAGTCCGAAGATGGACTCAATGTATCATGCATAAAGAAAAAGATAAGGATTAGTACGCATTAGACCAACTAGGTAGAAGGATAAATACAAAATTAAACCATACATAGTGCATATGAAAAGGAAAACTTAAAGTGGTGGCTAAAACATAAGCAAGACTCTATACTTATAGATCGTAAATTACTACAATCTCATTGAGGTCAAAGCATTTAGAGGATGAAATAGCCACAATGTCTTATAAAGACAGTCATCTAACAACTTGTTGAAGAAGATCATGATCAAAACAGTCCCTTTAAACAATGAGGCAGAGAGATGGATTTGTTATTATTGAAAATCATATTTCTTATGCCAAACTTATACCTAAAAAGGAATTCTTTTATAATATTTAAGAAGGTGCATGCACATATAGTTTTCAGCCAGAGAGAAGAGTATTTGGATACTGATAACGATCAATGTAGTTCGAACATTTGAAAAATCATTTTAAAAGTGAAAATGCACAAATCCAAAACAATCATAAACAATTAGCTAAAACCATTAAGGATCATGAGCAAATTGTAACTGTAAATCACATGTATTTATTCATTTTTAAAACAAAACATACAAGAGATTATCCAGATTCAAACAACGTACCAAGGACACTTATTCAAGGGATCAGTCCTAGTCCCAAACAAATGACACGACCAAATACTTAGACATTAACATGGGCCGATAAGAGGTTAACTATTAGAACTTACACATATGTTCATTACTCGACAATAACATAGCAATATTCTAGGGGATAAATCACACAATGATTGTTATTATCATGCCACTGGAATGAGAAAAAGAAATTGAGGGAAAGGAACCAAGATATTTATCTAGAACTAACTTATTTTGACGGATCTTGAAATCATTTGGAAGAGATATTGCTAATTAATCAAGACTACCATCTTTAAACAACGTAACCAAAACCCAAAACAGAGTTATACACATGGAGAACTAACTTAAGCAATCGATAAACTCGAAGTATAGAAGACATTACCAACTCAAAATTCAGCATGTATGAGAACTTATACTATTATGGATCGTCTAAATGAGTTAAGCCTGGTTCTATTGTTGTAAAGAAAACAACCACAAACACATGATTTTAGCAAAGAGGAGCTAACAATTCTTGTTACAAGGGACTCCCCAAAGATCGAAATTTTGAAAGAAAACATACTCACTCTCTGTTTTGTTTCCAGTAGCCAAATAAAAGACCCAAAGAAGAGGTTTTGCAAATAAGAATTTTAACATTCAATCTGTCATGATCTTTTGGGGGCAACTATAGAACAGAACTTGAAGCTATGGTAGAGTTTCAATTTCATTCTAACATTCGTTCTTTGGAAAGAGCTAAAGAGCAATCCCCAAAGACCAAATTTTCCTAGTAAATCTTATTTAACACTGTAAACCAAGAAGACATTTTAAGAAGATTTTTAGCATACACTAACGAGCAGCTACAACAATATTCTTACAAAACAGATTCTCAGTTGTAGACCAGCAAGGACATCAAAAGAAGGAACTTTAAAAATTAACCCATGTAAGCAAATAAAATCAGCCAAAACATTTTAACCCTCATTCACATCACACACATATTTCCATACAAGACCAGCCTAAAACCAACAATATCCTTCTAGCTCTAACGAAAATAGTAAATGAAACAGGGGTGAAATGAAATATCACCTATTCTTGAGCAGCGAACTGGACTTTGAGACTTCAACGGGAAATTTTGACACCACCGAAACTTGAAACGATTTCGCCGGAACTCGAATTTTAGTGTATTTCTCTCTGAAAACTGACTTGGTTACGTAGGATTAGAGAAATGATTCTCCAAAATTCTCAATTTTTTCCCGAAAATCCAGCTACCCAACTCAATGAAAGAGGGGGTTTATATAGAAAAATTTGGGGTCAAAAATGGGGGGGGGGGGACGGAGGGTATTTCTGGGAATTTGTATGGGGAAATTTCAAATTCTTCAGCTAGATAAGCTTTAGGAGCGAGAATTGGTACAAAATCGTACTAATTTCTTGCTGATTTCGCGGACTTGAAGCCACCTAGCAGTTTCCAGAAGGTTCTTGAAAATGCCAGCACAACTAGACGGAAGATTCTTGTCGAACACTGAGAATTTTGGTGTTGTTTTCTACTGTTGTTGCTCGTCGTTGCGAGTTTTAGAGTAGCGGCGTTAGGGTTTCGTCTGGGTCTGTACAAAAGAGGTGAAGAAGATGAAGTGTAGGGGTGTGTACGAGGCCCGTCGTTCATTAGGGTTTCGTCTGGCTCAAGATTGATTCGTAATGTCGTGGGTAAAAATTGGGTGTCAACAATAAATATTTAAGAATGAAACTAAATGAGGGAGTATTAGATAACGATGTTAGATTTGTGATCTTCTTGAAATATATGTACTTTATCTCCAAGGTCTTATACTGATCAACATTATGAGTCAAATTGTTCTTATTAGGAAAATAATTTAGATTGGTTTAAATCTAAGTAAGTAGTATCCACAAAAGATGATCACATAGTTATAAAATATGTGTTTGCTTACTCATTTCCTTCATCAAGGAAATTGAGAAAAATAATATAGTTTAATTAATGAATACATTAAATTAAATATTAAAACAAGATAACATTTTATATATTCTTAAGAAATTTGAAATATTAAATCCGACGATATACTCAGTTTAATGATTAATTTTTTAAGAATATAAATATTTATTAAATATTAAATGGTGATATATGTATGATTAAAATTATTGTAGTGCTTATAAGAGCACATTATTATTTTCTCCAATCTTGAAAGAAATCATATTTAGTAGTAATTTTATGTTACTTTCAAATAAATTAAAAATCAAATCCTTCTTCAATGTGTTTCTGTTAATGTCCGATTATCACCAACCTGTCACTCAACTCATATTAAAAACTTTTGAAAATTAGTATTGAGGCAAATTAATATGAAATAACTGCATAAAACACTTATCAAAATAACGTGCTTACACATAGTGGGAACATAAAAAGAGAAATTTTATTTTTTAAAAGAAAAGTACTCTAGAAGTAGAGAAATTAGCAGCTTATTGTCTTACTTATTTTTTATTAAATAAAAATATTCATTTTACTCAGATGAGATTTCCTCCATTTATGGTAATTAAAATAAAATTTGATCATCATGGGATCCATACTTAAATGTATTAGATCATTTCTAGCTAATGTATATCTGTATAAACCTGAGAGGAAGAAGGAACGATAAATTCATTGAGTTTATGGCATGTATTATAGTTTTGTGGTGGTAAGTTTAACTGTTAAAGGCTCACAATTTAAATTTAATTAGCAAAATTTTATTTCTCTAAATCAATTCTTAGTGTTAGTCAATCAAGTTTCACTAAAAATAAAAGAAAAAGTCTTGAATTTTAGGTTAAGTTAATCCATTCACACAATTTTCACCCAACAGTATTTTAAACAAAGTGTCCTTCTTGACTCTCCCGATATTCATTGAAAGTTTCCCGTCGGTTATTTCTCTACACATGTTAATAGTTTTCTCTTGATCATCTAAGGCTATTTGCATTTTCTTCTGGCTTGAGTACCCATCTAAAAAATAATAGAAGGCCTTGCCCGCCAACCGATCAAGTATTTGATCAATAAATAAAAAGGGAAGTTATCCTTTTGTGTTGCACCTTTGAGCTTGTGGTGGTCCATGCATACTCTCCAACCTGTCACCTTTCTCATGCAATTAGAACCAAGCTAACACTACTTTTAATAACAAAGCAACAGTGATTATTGCTAGTACTAATTGCGAGTTACAAACATGCAACTTTAAAATTCTAACCCTCCCCTCTTCTCAAAAATAAAATGCAAAGGTGCCTGTAACGATCTGTTCCATCGTTATAGTAAAGTAAGGGCGTAAATACCTGGTTAGAAAAGTTCCTAGATTGTGAGTTGATAAAATCTCAAGCTAGGATGAGCTTAGACAAAAATATAGTACGTTGTGCCTTAGAGATAATTCATGATTCATGTGTTGACGTGTGATAGTGAGGTATCCATTTTCGGGTAGCCAATTGTTGTAGGGTCCCATAGAAAGTTTCGAGATTGAATTCGTGTTCACAGAACTCTGGATATGATATTTGTTGTATAAAAATTATTTTTTGATGTCCCTAAAATAATGTGTGTTATAAAATGAGGATTTGAGGCAATAAATCGACGTTCTAGAAATTAGCACTCGTTGTGACGAAGGGACATCTCATCGCCATGGCTCATCATGACGAGAAACTATCCATCGCGATGAGGAGACAGGACAGTATACCTGTACATTTTCCAGCTTTCTGAGTTATTTTATAAAAAAAATTACTTCGTTCTAGAGCTATAAGAAGTTGGTCTCTCAAGAAACTAGGGCATTCTTCATCATTTGGGGTAAGTAATCCGTAAAACCTCTTTGGTTATTGATTCAATCTTTGTTAGACCTTTAAGGTGGGGATTAATGATGGAATATTTATAATTGAGCCCTAGAAGCATTAACTTAGGGAAGAACCCTATGGGTAGGTGTAAATTCACTTAGAATTGATCATAGGATGTTTATTTTTGACTCCTAGCATGAAATTAAGTGTTTTAACATGTTTAAGAGTAATGGGGAACCTTGAGTTCATAAAGATGTAACATTTAGGCATAAAATGGCTAAATAGAATGAACTTGGTTAGAAACTGTCATGACCTAACCCTCCGCGAGTGGCACCCACCCTAAACCCCCGGTGAGTGAACCAAGTAACCAATTCAACACTTATTAAAACTAAGCAGCTAAAACCAATTTGTTATTAATTGAAACCAGGAAGCATAGGTAAAAGTGAATAATAAGAATCTCTGCGGAAATAACCTCTAGAATCTGAAAGTCGTGTACCAAAACTTCTAACATAGTTTAGAATATGGGGAGGCATCCCCAAAATAAAAGTAGTCTGAGTCTAAACAATGGACTAGAAAGATAGACGAATCCATGGCAGCCCGAAAGAAGTATCTTTCCCTTAGATTCAGGAAATGGTTGTGTCACAGCTGAGGTCGCGGTCTACATAAGAACCAACTCAGAATTTAAACACAACACCTTGGCCATTCATGGACCAATATACAGTAATTACATCACAAGAAATAAACTCGGTCTACTCATAGAACCAACACAGAAAGCATAACCAAATATGTACCAGGCGTAGTTCCCGAGCCAACCATAATAGAACCAATACGAGGTGTGGTACCCGAGCCAACCAATAGATATCCCGTACCAGGCGTGGTACCCAAGACAACTAATGAATTGTACCATGCATGGTACTCGATCCACCCGAATGTCATAGACATCACAACAATCAACAATAGTGAACATAACCCATACTCGCAAAACCAACAAGTATTTAAGACAAGTTTATTTCACCAAATTGACAATCGGATATCATTAACATTCATTATTGCATCCCTAAAGTACGTAATATACAGGCAATACGAATGTAATAGTTAACATTGCACACATAATGTAAATAGAAACAATTCAACCATCACCTACCTCGAATTATGCCCGAATGCTCTACTGAACCTGAGGCTTCCCTTTTTGGAAGCTTTAGCTTGTTATTGGTCTAAAAACAATCATATAACACCAAAATCAATCAATGTGGCCTATATATCCCCGGATTATATCCTAATCCTAAACCCCAGGCCAAACCCATGATCATTCCACCCAACCTAGAGCCTTTCCACCAATAACTCGCATAGAACTACCAATTTCATGGTTACATTAGCAGATTATGGTATTAAATCATGAATTAAATAGTTTATACACAAAACCCAAGGTTTTCTACATCTTCAATACTTGTTACACCAGCCTTTTTCCCCTTAGGTTAAGCCAAACTCTCCCTATTTCCCGTAACTAATGATTCTAAGATGTAAGAATTGAAGTACTAAGTTAGGGAAACAATTTGCTTACCTTTACGAAGATTCCTGATAGAAAATCGATAGGTTTTGCCCTTTTTCACCGCTACACTTTCCTAAAATGTTCTTGAACAATTCTGCATATTTTTGGGCAAGTTTTTGCATTTACAGTGACATATCATGCTATAGCAGCCCAATTCTGCTATAGAAACACTGTCGTAGCGAAAGCTGCCCGCTATAACTGGTTTAATCGCCTTGACTTTCGTTATAATGGAAATTTCTTTGCTATAGCGGTCGACATTATAGCGGTGTGTCACCCTCTATAGCGGATGATATGAGATAGAACCTCGGGAATCCTCCCAATTTTGCCTATTTTACAACATACCTTCAAACCTTGATGTTACAGACCAATTCTTTCACGTCAAGTTCGATATCAGGAGTTCTACTTACCCAAATTTGCTTCTTAAAATTCCTACGGACTCCTTAACATCTTGGCTAATAACCCAAATTTTCTTCCAAAATGTCCTACGGACTCCTTAACATCTTGGCTAATATAAAAACTAGCTCAACCTTAGACATTCCATCTACTTCTTTTCCAGATTTCCCTAGACCTTACCTCTCTCAGAATTTATCCGAGACTCGCCTAGCCCAAAATTTCCAACTCCCAAACCCAGAAGTTTTCTAACCTGTTTCTTCATACGAATAGCTCACCTATAATAAGAGGAAGGGTCATTTCAATAGATATCAATTTACCCATCATTCATCCTCAATTTCTGGATATCTCGATCAAGTATAGAAACCGACTCTTCCTTGTACTGAAGGTACTTATCTAGCAAGACCAAATACCATTTGATGATGCACTCCCCATCCCCATGGTATCTTTTCAACATGGATACATAGAAGACTGGATGGACTCTGGACAAACTAGGTGGCAATATAACCTGTAAGCTACCAGCTCCACACTTTTGAGAACCTCAAATGGACTGATATACTGAGGGCTGAGCTTACCCCTTTTGCCAAACCTCATTACCCTTTTCATTGGTGACACCTTCAATAGAACATGTTCACCAACCTGAAATGCCATGTCCTTGCCTGGTGATCCGCATACTCTTTTTGCCTGTTCTAGGCTGCCAATAACTTAGTTTTAATACCTCTCACCTTTTCCTAAGCTTCTTTCACCAAGTCAACGAACCATCATATGGGTGATCCACATCTCCTCCCATAAGGTGCTTCGAATGGTTCCATGTGAATACTAGAGTGATAACTATTGTTGTATGAGAATTCACATAATGGTAAAACTTATCCCAATGGCCTCCAAAATCAACCACGCATGCTTTCAGCATGTCCTACAGCACCTGAATCGTCCTCTCTAACTGATCATTTGTCTGAGGATGAAAATTTATGCTAAAAGTGAGTTGGGTGCCCAACTCTTCGTGTAACTTGCCCCAGAACTTAAAAGTAAATTACGTACTTTTGTCTGAAATAATGGAAAGGGGCACCCCGTGCAACCTCACTATCTCCTTGACGTAGATCTTGGACAATACTGGGAGTAGTCCACCCTGACTGGAATGAAATGAGATGACTTTGTCAGCTTGTCCACTATGACCCAAATGGAATCATACTTTTCCAAGGTCTTAGAAGTACCTACCACGAAGTTCATGGCTATCCTTTCCCACTTTCACTCAGGAAAGGGCATTCTTTGAAGTAATCCTGCAGGCCTTTGATGCTCATACTTCACCTGCTGACAATTTTGACTATTAGAAACATATTCAGCTATGTCCCTCTTCATCCCAAGCCACCAATAAAGCCACCTCAAGTCCCAATATATTTTGGTTACGCCTGGATAAATCAAGTACTGAAACCATGAGCTTCTTCAAAAATATTCTATATCAAGTCATCAACCCAAGGGACACAAATCTTCCCTCTAAATCATAACACCCCACACGCATCAAGTGTGGCATTTGAGGCCTTCCAAGATACCACCTTGTTCTGAAGCTTGTACAATTGCACATTTTGAAACTGTTTGGTTTTGATTTCTTCCATAAATGTGGACTTAACCTCAATGTTGTCCAACACTCCACCCTTTTCTGAAATGCCCAACTGCATGAACTTGGATTTTAGAGTCTGAATCTCTCTAGCCAAGGGTCTCTTGGGACACCCACAAACAATTCAAACTACCCATGTTACCTGCTTTTTCGATCAATGCATCTGCCACCACATTGGCATTACCCGGATGATACTGGACAGTCACGTCATAATCTTTCAATAACTCCATTCACCTCCTCCGTATTAGATTCAAATCCTTCTGTGTAAACATATACTGCAGGCTATGATGGTCTGTGAACACTTCACACTTGACACCATAGAGGTAGTGTCTCCAAATCTTGAGTGCAAAAATCACCGCTGCCAACTCCAAGTTTTGGGTTGGGTAATTCTTCTCATGGGGCTTCAATTGCCTTGAAGCATACGCTATGACATTCCTATCTTGCATCAATACAACACCCAAACCCGAGTGTGAAGCATCACAAAACACAATAAAATCCTTATCTTCAACTGGCAATGATAGCATAGGAGCTGTAGTCAGAAGTGTCTTGAGCATGTGGAAACTCTCCTCACACTTGTTAGACCAAACAAAAGGTACCTTTTTCTGAGTCAATCTTGTCAAGTGAGTATCAATTGAAGCAAATTTTTTGACAAACATGTGATAATAGCTCGTAAGACCCACAAAACTCTGAACCTCAGTCACAAAGCTAGGCCGGACTCAACTCTTAACTACCTCAAACTTTTGGGGATCCACCATTACCCTTTTTTCTAAAATCACATGCCCTAATAAAGAAACCTAAGACAACTAAAATTTGCATTTTGAAAACTTGGCATACAATTTTTGTCTCCTCAAAATCCATAGGATAATACGAAGATGCTCTGTATGCTCCTCCTTACTCTTAGAGTAAATCAGAATGTTGTCTATAAATACAATCACAAATGAGTCTAGAAATGACGTGAAGACACCATTCATCAAACTCATGAAAGTTGTTGGCACATTGGTCAACTCAAACGATATTATCAGGAACTCATAATGCCTATACAGAGTCTGGAAAGTCATTTTAGGTATATCCTCAAGCATAATTTTCAACAGGCGATACCCTGACCTCAAGTCAATTATTGAAAACACTAAAGCACCCTGCATGCAACTGGTCAAAAAGTTCATGTATGCAGGGTAAAGGATACTTATTTTGGATGGTGACCTTGTTCAATTGCCTGTAGTCTATACACATCCTCATACTACCATCCTTCTTTTTCACAAACAAGACCGGAGCAATCCAAGGTGAAGCACTAGGATGAATAAATCCCTTATCTAGGAGTTCCTGAAGTTGGGTCTTAAGTTCCCTCAACTCTTCCAGAGCCATATGATAGGGAAGAATAGAGATTGGGCGAGTGCTCGGCTCCAAATGTATACAACAGTCAATGTCCTTGTCTGGAGGCATGCCAAGAAAATCCGCCAAAAATACCTCCTGAAATTCAGAAACCACTAGGATAGAATCAATAGAAGGAGACTTTGTACGAACATCTCGAAGATGAACCAAGAAGACTGAACAAGCTTTTACCACTAGCTTCCTAGCTCGAACAAAGGATATAATCTTAACCAGTTTAGGTCTGTACACACCTTCCCACTCTAGTCTATCCATACCCAAAATATCTAGAGTTACTATCTTAGAATTAAAGTTCAACATAGCATGATAAGGTTATAGCCAAGTCATACCCAAGATCACATCAAAATCCAGCATATCCAAAATAACTAAGTCTATCCAAGTCTGAAAACCCACAAATACTGCAGAGCAAGTAAGATACATATGGGTCACTACTACAGACTCCCCAACTGGGGTAGAAACATGAATAGGAGAATCAAGTACATCACAAATCAAGTCCATGCCCAAGGCAAATTTAACAGATATATATATGAATATATGGAACTCGGATCAAATAAAACAAAAGTCATCTGATCGCAGACAAGAATAGTACCTATTATCACAATATTTGATACCTCAGCCTCAGACTTGCCTGAGAAGATGTAACAATGGGCCCTATCATTAATCCAGGCAACCTCTCTAGCTGGTTGCGCTACCCTCTTTCCCGAGTTACCATTTCCTCAGTTTTCATGATCTCCCTAAAAATTCTCTCGCCCACTCTATAGATGACCCCTGCCATTGCCACCTCCACTGGCTGGAACTACAGCTTTAGTCTACTGCTGCACCTAGTTACCTGTCTGTCTGAGAGGGTATTCTCTCTTAAAATGACCCGAATCACCATAATAGAAACACCCTCGATCAAGAGAGGGCCTGCTGGCAGAAGAATAAGAAGCCCCCTAGCCTATAGGAGCTAAAAACTGCTTAATAGCCCCTGAACGACCACCTGTAGAAGATGGCAGGACTGACTAAATAGGATGAACTGAACGGACCTACTTAATGGGACCCCTGGAGTAAGAACCACTGAAGTTACTCTCATTTTGGGACTTCTTAGCTAATACCTTAGCCTGCCCAACTGGCTTGACCCCCTCTAGTTTCTTTACATAGTCACCTCATTAAAACTCTTCCCTGCAGAAGTCATATGAACAGAAAGAACCTGCAACTCGGTATTCATACCCTTAACGTATAGACAAATCCTCTCCTCCTTAGTGCCCAATAGTTGGGTAGCATAACAAGACAAGGCATAAAAATTAGCCTCATAAGTTGCAACAGACATGCTACCCTATTCAAGGGCCAGAAACTCACCCTTCTTGTGATCCCTGAGAGTATGGGGCACATACTTCTCCAGAAACAGGGTGTGAAATTGAGCCCAAGTCATCAGAGGCAAAGCTAAATATTGACACTCTACATGAGCCCTCTACCACTGCTTAGCATCACGCTACAGTTAAAAAGTCATGAACTATATCCCATGATGCTATACAGTACCCAACTAATGCAATCTTTCATAATAATCAAGAATGAACTCGAAGGCATCCTAATTCTCTGTATCATGAAATGACAGAGGTTTCAACTACAAGAACTTAGTCAATAGCTCATGTTTGGTCCTGTTCATGACAGGGCCTAGTACCGGACAGAAGAAGGCATCCATACCCGAAGCTTCATCTATCTTGGGGGTTATGGCAATAATTGGATAGGCTCTCAGAATCTGAGTAGTCGACATAGTGGGAGTGGCTCCAGTACCCGCTAGCCTACTCAAGAATGCCAGCACCTGCTGAATCACCTTGGATGACATAGGGGGAAGACCTATACCTTCAATGGTGTTGCCACCTCTAGTTCCACGCCACCCTCTTGTAATACCTCAACCTCCTCCTCAATAAGATTTTAGGGTTAGAGAGGGGTCACCCGCCCTCTTCTCCGCAGCCGCCTGAGCTCCACCCCTGGCGGAAATTGCTCTCCCTCTTCCCCTGCCCCTTCCTTACCCTCACACCGCTAGTTTTGCAGCTGGAGCTGCTGCCCTTGCTCCATTTTACCTGGTATTAACCATTTGTGGATAAAAGAATGAAGGAAGTTAGATACCAATTTGGATCACCAGATACTAATTGGAATCAAGTTATATAAAGAAGGAAGAATGAAGGGATGTTTTCCTAAAGTCCTGTACCCTCTTGAAGAAAAGTATAGACGTCTCTTTACTATTTTGCAAGACTCTGCTAGACCTGTTTTGATATGATGAGATTAACAAACATAGGGCTCTGATACCATCTTGGTCATGACCTACCCCGTCGTGAGTGCCACCCATCCTGAACCCCCGGTGAGCGAACCAAGTAACCAAGTCAACACTTATCAAAACTAAGTAGCTAAAATTAATTTGTCATTAATCAAAACTAGAAAGCATAGCTAAAAGTGAATATTAAGAATCTCTGCGAAAATAACCCCTAGAATCTGAAAATCATGTACCAAAACTTCTAATATAGTCTGGAATACAGGGATACATCCCCAAAATAAAAGTAGTCTGAGTCCAAATTAAGTTAATCCATTCACACAATTTTCACCCACCAGTATTTTAAACTAAGTGTCCTTCTTGACTCTCCCGATGTTCATTGGAAGTTTCTCGCCGGTTATTTCTCTACACATGTTAATAGTTTTCTCTTGATCCTCTAAGGCTATTTGCATTTTCTTGTAGCTTGAGTACCCATCTAAGAAATAATAGAATGTCTTTTCTGCCAATCGATCAAGTATTTGATCAATAAATAAAAAAAGAAAGTTATCCTTTTGTGTTGCACTTTTGAGCTTGTGGTGGTCCATGCATACTCTCCAATCGGTCACCTTTCTCATGCAATTAGAACCAAGCTAATACTACTTTTAATAACAAATCAATAGTGATTATTGCTAGTACTAGTTGCGACCTTACAAACATGCAACTTTAAAATGCTAACCCTCCTCTCTTCTCAAAATTAAAATGCAAGGGTGCTTGTAACAACCTGTTTCATTGTTATAGTAAAGTAAGGGCGTAAGTACCCAGTTAGAAAATTCCCTAGGTTGTGAGTTGATAAAATCTCAGGCTAGGGTGAGCTTAAACAAAAATATAGTATGTTGTGGCTTAGAGATGATTCATGATTCATGTGTTGACGTGTGATAGTGTGGTATCTATTTTCGGGTAGCCAATTATTGTAGGGTCTCAGAGAAGTTTTGAGACTGAATTTGGGTTCACAAAACTCTGGATATGATTGTTGCCGCATCAAAATTAATCTGTGATGTCTATAAAATAAAGTGTGTTGTAAAATAAGGGTCTGAGGCAAGAAATCATCGTTCATGAAATTGGAACTCATTGTGATGAAGGGACATCTTATTGAAATGGCTCATCATGAAAAGAAACCATCCATCGCAATGAGGAGATGGGACAGTATACCTGTATATTTTCCAGCTATCTGAGTTATTTTCTAAAAGATCTTACTTCGTTCTAGAGCTATAAAGAGCGGTTCTCTTAAGAAACTAGGGCATTCTTCATTATTTATGGTAAGTAATCTGTAAAATTGCTTTGGTTGTTGATTA